>JACEIK010000859.1:177859-189757 GCA_018107945.1 Datura stramonium
CTATGATGTTTTTGTTCGCTGCATCTTGTTTAGTTTCCTTCAATATAGTTAACCTGTATGAATGATGCTTCCTGACATGCCATAGGCCCATAAGTGTACCCTCTTGAATTTCTACTCCAATTTGTTTTCCGGATCCAGCTTAATGAAGTCCGC
The DNA here is from genome assembly GCA_018107945.1 of Datura stramonium. Classification (NCBI taxonomy): domain Eukaryota; kingdom Viridiplantae; phylum Streptophyta; class Magnoliopsida; order Solanales; family Solanaceae; genus Datura; species Datura stramonium. Next base: position 178,013 of record JACEIK010000859.1, read on the forward strand.
GAGGTAAAAGATTTTGCATTCAACCAAATCTCTGAAATGCAATAGAAACAAATTCCGCTCCCTTTAGGTTCTGAAATCCTTCGAGTGAGATTGGCCCAAATTATTTGGTCCTGCCACTATTACCCATTTTACTGCTAAAAATAGAAAGCGTTCATTTGCTGATGGTTTTGGAGGCGAATTAAATACCACAAAGTGATGTTAACATGCCGTGTGGGAACTTGGAGGTAGTTGATTGATTTATGTAAATGTTTCCAAAAGAATCGCATTTGGAGCATTCTTATCAGGGTGAGTCGTGTATAAGTGGATTTTATGATTTTTCCTCTACTTACCAAAGAAATGATGTTTGTTTGAAGGGTTGAGTTGTCACAGGAGGATTTAGCCTCTTTTACCCCTCGTTAGAAACCTATTCGACCTTTTCTTTCTTTTGTCCCCCTCGCGGCACCCACCTACCTCCCTTTTTTTGGATAATTCAATGCAGCACCTCTCATGGAGCATATCTCAAAACATGGCATTGTAGATGGCTTAATGTCCTCCTATAATTTGGTATCTCTTTTCTAACATTAAAAAATAGAACTAATTTCAGGCATGGTTACAAATTGTTCTTTATCACGTTAAATTAAATGAACTATGTCTGTGCTCAGAAAATACAAATGGCCGGAAGGTCAAACTCCAAGCATCGGATGACATGTCACTCACCATTTCAGCCTTTTCAATTTGAGCTTTGTCGATTTTTACTTGGGACTTATGAATCTTTTTTGGCTTCTTCCGCTAATGAAATTTGTCATTAAATTTTGTGTTATAAAATTTCTCGCACTGAGCAAGAGCAGTTGCTTCCCCTATTCGGAAACGTTTATACATTTTATGGAAAATAGTAGAAGGTGGAGAGAACCGTGGGGGTGAGGCAGGCAAAGGAGAAGGCAACAGTCAATTTGACTAGGAAGTCTTGACATGGAAACGACAAATCATCTTGACATTTGTTGAAATCAAGGCGAACATTTATATTTTTTATAACGGCCGAAATCTTGTATTTCTACCATTTGCATGAGAATATTGAATTTTTGGCTCTGTAGGACAATTAACCATTTCATCTGCAATATGAAAAAACATATAGAAAAGAGTATGGACAAAGAAGTTCAATTTTGGTTCATCTAATCTTAATGTGGTGCTTCCTCATAATTTAATTTCCCTAACAGTCTGCTCCCTGAGGTTGCTTCCTTTTACTACAAAATCCTTGTGTTCCTTGCCAAAGATTCTGTAGGACGTGTTAATTTGATTAGTTTAGGATAAAATATACCGAATTCTTAGGTACAAAATGAAAATCTTTGTTTCAATTCCCAATCATATTTCTTCTAAAAAATAAGTAGTATGTAAGTTCGTTTGGTGTGTTAAACGCCTAGGCAGATGACCAAAAAGAATGGACAGAACAATTACATTACATGATCAATCTAATTAAATTTGTTTAATCAGCTGCACCGCTGCATATTGCATCCCTACACCGCTCCTCACGCTAGAATTTACGGACAATAACAAAAAAATATCACAATAGTTGTAATATTTTATTTTAAATATGAGTATTACAATATTTATTAATCCTTTGACTCTTTTTTTTCGAATATAAATTCAGGATATGAATTTTATTTTGATTTGTACTTGAAATCAAGGGCTTTTAAGCTTGATCTCGAATTCAAAGACTTTTGGGCTTGATCTTGAATTTTCGTGTTGATCTCTGGAACTTGTCGGGAAACACTTGAGTGTTTGAATGCTTGTAGCTTGTAGGGCGTTTGATCCACAACTTCTTTCTGTTTTCTGGTTTAATTCAGGTGTGTTCTTCTAAATTATGAGACCCCTATTTATAGTTATAGGATGTAGGAGTTGTGATGAAGATATAGCTCTTTTCGGCCAATCAGATTTAAGCTTACATGACACTTGAGTAGTCAGAATATGACACTTGTGCATGTGACACATTTTCATTGACCTTTGATTTGATTAGAAATGTTATGCCCCTTTGACATAAGACACGATAGTATGAGCTCTTTCATTTGACTTGGCGTGCCACGTCATTTGACACATGTCACCAATTTGGGCCTCAGGAATAAGATGACATCTTGGGCTTGACAAAGTAGATTCATTATTTGTAGCCTAAATCAATGGGTTAGCTTAATGAAATTGGACTTTAATTAAGTCCATATTTATTGAACTTAAACAATTAATATACTTATATTTATCTATAATATATATTTAGACTAATATATTTTGAATTTAATATAATTTGAATTTCTTATGAATTTATCTTCAACTAATTTGAAATGATTACAGTAAGTACCTTAAATAATTGAATTAAGATTTAAAAATAATTTATCCGTGTAAAATTCTCAAAGATTAGTTATAACATTTCCCCCATCGAGCAAGGAGGAGTTTCTTTCCCCATCGGAAAATGATGAGTCAGACAACAAATGATGTTCGTGTTTGTTGAAATATAAGGTGAAAGATTAATATCTTTAAAGGCTGAAATCTTGTATTTCTTGCCACTCGAGAATATTGAAAAGATTTGGGTGAAAATCATGAAGCCTCGGTATTAAACTTTAATAGAAATAAAAAATATTAGAAGATTTATTCTCATCGAGTTCAGCACCTAAACAGTAAAGAAAAGGCGTACATATACCAAAAAGGTATATGAAAAATTTATTACATCAAAACGGTAACTCTTATCAGTTTACATTTAAATTTTTAATTTTTTTTTTTTGTGGTAGTTCGATAAAAAATGGGCAAACTGTGCTCCTATCTTTCTTATTTTTTATTTTTTATTTTTTTAGTGTATACTGAAATTTTAAAAAAAAATTGCACAAGGGTAATTCGCCCACTTTGGGGTGAAGTGCTTATCCTTCTCTTTTTTTGTTTTAGTTCAGTTCTCTATATTCCTTGCATTTAAAAAAAAAATTGAAGAAGTAAATTCGCCCACTTTTTGGTAAAGTGCCCCTATTTCATTTGTTTTTTTTTTAATGGTCTATGCTCGTAAAATTAATTATTTTTTTTTTGCATAATTCAAAGAAAGTAGAATTTTTTTTTAAATTTTAAAAAAAAGAATTATAAGTGGCATTGGGCGAACGGTTAATTCTATAGTTCGCCCACTTTTGACGAAGTACGACTATTTTCATTTTTTTTAATGTTTCACTTTCATTTTCATATACAAAATCTATAACAGTGCAATAATGCATATTCATAAAAAAATTTGTAGAATAGTGTTATATTTTCACTTATATATATGAGTGAACTTCACTCGTAAAAATATATCTTTCTCTCTACTAAAACTTAGCCAACAACACTTTTTTTTTTATGAATAAAAATTATTGCATTGCTATGAATTTTGTATACGAAAGTGAAAGTGAAGCATTAAAAAAAATAAAAATAGTAGTACTTCGTCAAAAGTGGGTGAACTATAGAATTAACAGTTTGTCCAGTGCCACTTATAATTCTTTTTTTTTATAATTTTAAAAAAAAATTTCTACTTTCTTTGAATTAAGCATTTTTTTTAAATTTTAAGAGCATAGATCATTAAAAAATAAAAAACAAATGAAATAGTGCACTTCTCCGAAAAGTGGGCGAATTTACTGCTGCAATTTATTTTTTTAAAAAAATGTAAAGAATATAAAGAATATAGAGAACAGAACTAAAACAAAACAAAAAAAAAAGAAAAGAAAAAAGAGAAGGATAAGCACTTCGCCCAAAAGTGGGAGAATTATATACTAAAAAAAATAAAAAAAAAAGAAGAAAAGAATAGGAGCACAGTTCGCTCATTTTTGGGCGAACTACCATAATTTTTTATTTTTTATAAATTTAAATGTAAACTGATAAGAGTTATCGTTTTGGTGCAATAAATTTTTCATATACTTTTTTGGTATATGTGCTCATTTTCTTTGCTGGTTAGGTGCTGGACTCATCCTCATCTGTTCTAACTTTGGTGGACAGAGTTACTTGATATCGGTTGATGATGAAAAGTATCAGGTATCTTATAAAATTAATTGGGATTTGCGCAAATCTAAACACCATGATTATAAAAAAAAAGAAAAAAGAGAGAATATTGAAAAGATTTTGACTTTGTACAACATGGAGCCATTTCCTCTGCAGTACGACAAACATATCCGAAAGAGTGTGGACCACGAAGTTCAATTCCCACGTTAGTCTCCATATAACTTAATTTCCATAAAGATTCTCAATAAGCCATATGCGGCTGGACCACATGCAGTGGCGAAATCAGAATTTTTTTTAAAAGTGTTCAAAATTTAATATATATATATATGAATAACAATTTTTGATCTATATATTTCGTATAATTTTTTACATACATAATATAATTTTTCGATAAAGAGTATTTGACTGTCCATCCATAGCTAAGCGTGGCTATGCTGCACATAGGACTAGTGTAGGAGAAAAATATACAGAATTCTTAGGCAACAAAGGGAGATCTTTATCTAGTGTTGAACTCCTGTTTCATTTCACAACAACATCTCTTCTTATAAATAAATGTGTGTTAAAGCGCATAGGCAAATGACCAAAATAATTAAAAAAGAGGAGTTAATTAGATGAAGTAAAATTGACAATAAGTACAACTATCTGAAAAGTTTCAACAATGCAGTTTCTAAAAGGTTCAAATTAGGATGAGTAACTACTTTCTTATGCTACATTTTGAATTACATTCCAAATAAAATTGTCATTTCAGAAAACAAAGAAAAAATAACTGATTGGTCTACGTAATCTTGGGTGTGTGACATGGTCTTATTTCAAGGAGACTTGAGAATAGATGTAAGAATACAATGATGTATATAGCATTTTGACTGTGCTTGAGGGTTCATCCAGTGCTTGTGCCTCATTATTATTATATAATCCTGATGTTCAAATAAATTTGTGCACGTCTTGATTAATTTCACAAAATATCTGTCATTTTTTATTAACAACAGATATCAGTGACTTTGTCCACCAAGGCTAAGACACATGAAAAATATCACCCAGTGCTTTTGTCTTAGTTGAAATTTTATTTGAACCTAAAACCTTAACTCACTTTACGGATTATTAAGCCACATTCTTGAATGCTATTATAGACATAACATTCTTCATATATTAATTATCTTAAAATCTTAAGTTTATCCCAACATCTACAGTGGAATAGGGATAGCTAGCAGAGGTTGAGCTTTTGCCACTGTAATACCAAACTTTTCCTCCATGTCCAAATCTTTAGGTGCAATTTCACCGTGTAGCTTCCAATTAAAAGTATTTAGCAATGAACCTAGTGCTGCCGGGACCATCCAGATAGCCAAGGGCAATCGAGGACAAATTCTTCGACCAGCGCCAAATGGAATGAGCTCAAAATCCTGACCCCTAATATCTATTTTTGACTCCCAAAACCTCTCCGGCTTAAATTCCAAAGGGTCTTTCCATAGACTAGAGTCTCGCCCCATTGCCCATATGTTCACAAGGACTTGTGAGTCTTTTGGAATAATATAGCCACAAAAATCTACGTCTTCCTCTGCTTTGCGCGGAATTAAGAAAGGAACTTGTGGGTGTATTCGATGGGTTTCTTTCACGATGCACCTCAAGTAAGGTAATTTTGCAACATCAGCTTCATGTATTAGTTTGCCTCTGCCAATTACTTGTGCAAGTTCTTTTTGTGCTTTCTCCAAAGTGTGTGGATTCTTGAGTAGTTCAGCCATTGCCCACTCCAGTGTACTTGATATAGTATCAGTTCCTGCTATAAATAAATCCTGCAAAATTTACTAGTTTAAGATTCTATGACGCAGATGTCATATATATATGATCAAATAAATAGATTCAAAATACATATTGCTTTAAATTAGAGAAATTGAAATTTTGTTGGGGAAAAAAAGGGGAACCAAAAATTGTTGATAAGGCGGGGCATTAATGCCACAAGCATTTAGACAAAGCTACCAAACAAACTGCAGAGAATAGTAGAAAGAAAAGTAGAATCGGGGAAACGTTTTGGTAGCCCAAGATCGTTAAGTATAACCGAAAGATTCAATTGAAAAAGAGGAAACTTATGAAAGTATTGGGAGAATTTTGATAGAGAATTTTGTTATGGAAGAAAACTTCTTGAATTGACGTGATTTTTGGTTGGTTAAAATGACTAAGTCCACCCCTATTTATACTTATGTAGGGATGGTTCTAGATACAAAAAATCTAGATTATTTTACCCTCTAGTACAAATATTTAAGTGTCTAGAATTTCTAGACTTTTCTTAACTACAAAAAATATCAAAGGTATTACTCCATAACTTTCTAGAAACTCTTCTAAATATCTATGATATTTATTCTATCAAAAAAGTAACTTTAATTTTTCACACTCCCCCTTACAGTTATTTTTGGAAGCTAACCCATGCTTGTTGCGGAAGAATTCAAATGAAGCTTTGGTCCGTGTCTTGGTGAATATCTCAACAACTTTTACCTGACTCCTCTTGCTTCTTCAAATAATGAAAATTTTCAGTCATTGATTGGCCCTGCAAAGAAACAAGAATACGTACTAACAAAGTTTTCACCTCTAAAGCGGGCTGACTTAACAATAGTTTTATTTGGTCGTTGTGAACCATGTGAATTATCTTCTTGTTGAGTTTCACGTTGTTGAGTTCCCGAACTCCCCCTTTTGCTTAGCTCCTCAACAACTGTATTATTTGGAGAAACACTTGTGATGGGTAAGTTTGAAGCTTCAGGGTTCAATATTTTAGAAGCCTCTTCTTCCAATGCAACTCCATAATACAAGAAAATTTCATCAAATACGATATTCCGAGAAAAAACAAAATGATGAGTTTTCGGGTCCATGCACTTCCAGCCCTTTTTTCTTTTGTCATATCCTACAAAGATGCATTTTTTCGCCTTGGCATCCAACTTTCTCCGTTGAGAATCCATAATATGAACATAGTGCATAAAGTCAAAAACTCTTAGGTATTTGACACTAGGCTTTTCTCCAAACATTAATTCATAAGGAGACTTTATGTTGTTTGGAGAAAGTGGCATCTTGTTGATCAAATATGCTGCACATTTCATACCTGCAACCCATAGGGCTCTAGGTAAATTTTTTGCATGAAGTCAGCTCTTACATGTCTCTGTTAAATGTCGAATCTTCCTTTCAGTCCACTCCATTTTGTTGTGGCATATCAGCACAGGTGAGTTCTCTTTTAATTTCATGTTGACGACAAAAAAGAGAAAAACTCTTCAGAAGTGAACGCACAGCCTTTATCAGTTTGTAACCGCCTTATCCTTGAACCAAACTCTCCTTCAACGATTTTCTTGAATTTCATAAACTTGTTGAAGACTTCTGACTTGTGCTTCATAAAATAAACCCATGTGAATCTAGTAAAATCATCAATGAAAATTAACATGTAAGAATAACAGAGAAAGAAGGAGTTCTTGTGGCCCCATCAAATCACTATGAATTAGTTCTAGAGGAGCATTGCATCTTGATAAGGATCTATCAAACGGAAGATGATGTGCCTTTCCGTATTGATATCATTCACAAATCTCTCCTCTACCAAAGTTGCTTAAGCTAGGCAATCCTTTTACTAGATTCAATTTTACCATTACCTTTAATTTCTCCATGTTAAGATGCCCAAGTCTAGCATGCCATAGATATGCAGTATCATTACTACTCATCTTCTCAATATACGACTTAGAGGCAGATAAGACATATAAATCATTAACTCTTTTACCTGTATGAATAATATCTGCCTTGAGTTCTCTAATATTCCGAAGGAACTTCACGTCATGGGGGCCGAATAGGAGATAAATTCTCGTATCTATGACATTTGCAACTGAAAATACGTTCTTTATCATTCCTGAAACATGAAACACACTGTTGAGAGTGATTGAGTCTTCTTGTTTCTCGTTGATGACAACAATGCCCTCCTTCTCCACGTGATGAATTGTATTACTTGTTGTTACAATAACATCACGACCATTATATTCTCGAAAGTTGGAAAATTTAGATTTATCTCCAGTGAGATGATGCCACATCCTGAATCCACGATCCAATCTCTTTCAGAATTGATGAAAGCCATGAAATCTACTGCTCGAGTCTCAGCTACGAAGCACCTTCCCCAGTCTTCTTCTTTTGCAGCTTCATCATTTTGAGCCATATTGCTCTCCTTAGCTTGACCATATCCTTTTATATGTCCTATTTTTCTGCACGGTAGCATTTTAGAGGCTTTTTACCATGATTGTTAGAAGACTCTTCCTTCTTTCCTGGCGAGCTTGAACCACCTGAGAATCGAGAGTGAGACCTTTCTCTTGTCGCTTTATGTTTAAAGCTCTTCTTGTCAGCTACAAGAGCATTTTCTTCCTCTTCTTTGATTGATACACTAGCCATCTGTTTGGCTAGTAGCTCCTGTGATGATAATAAATTCCCAAACTCCTCCAAGGATGGTTGTTGAGCCCATCCTTGAATAGATGTAACAAATGGAATATATACTAGCTTCAATCCATGAATAATAATTTTTTTCATTCGTGCTTCAGAAATAACCTCGTTCGAATTTAATAACGAGATCTCAGAATATAAGTTCTTAATCTTCAAAAAATACTCGACAATAGAAAGATTACCTTGAGTAATGTTAGCCAATTCATTCTCCAATATCTGTAACCGAGCTTCATTCTTCTTGTTGAACAACTGGTCCAAGGTCCTCCATATTTCATGAGCTGATTTACACTATATAATATTGTCAAATAAATTGGAGGAGATAGACCTCTTCAGTATGAACTCCGCCTTTGCATTAATCTGCTTCCATTTCTTGCATGCACTACTATTTTTCGGTCCGTCAGCAGGAGGAATTGTGTTACTCCCATTAACAACATCCCACAAATCCTCACCCACAATGTATGATTTCATACATGTCTTCCATATCTTGTAATTGGACTGGTTCAACAACTCCATCCCAGCCCATTAGCACCACCGCTGAAATCCATACAGAGAAACCAGTTGAATCTACCACTGACCTAGTCTTGAAATAAAATTCACAAGCCGATATATGACTATTGGCTCTGATACCATGTAGAGAATAACAGAAGAAAAGTAGAATCGGGAAAACCTTTTGCTAGCCCAAGATCAACTATGATCGGAAGATTCAATTAAAGAAGAGGAAGCTTATGAAAGGAGAGAGAGAATTTTGATTGAGAACTTTATTATGGAAGAAGACTTCTTGAATTGTTTTGATTTTTGGTTGGGTACAAATGACTAAGTCTACTCCTATTTATACTTGTGTAGGGATGATTCTAGATTAAAAAAAAATCTAGACTATTTTACCCTTTAGTGCAAATATCTATCTGTCTAGAATTTCTAAACTTTTCTTAAGTACAAAAAATATCAAAGATATTACTTCATTACTTTCTAAAAACTCTTCTAAATATCAATGATATTTATTCTATAAAAAAATAACTTTAATTTTCACACAAACAACTTACTGAAACATACAATTAAATAAACATCTCATCAATCATTATTTAAGATAATTGATAATCTACTATGTCAACCATCTATAAAAGACTATACTTTGTACCAGAGAAAAACAAATGAAAAGATAACTGAAGATTGGAAAAAAAGGGATAGTGAATAAACTAACGAGACACAGTTGCTCAATGTGATCCCTGACAATTTCTTCAGGACTAGCTTGGCTAATGTTGAGAAGGGCATCTAACACATCAGCATTTGCACGATTTCCCATTTTTCTTTCCTTTAACCGTTCATCAACCAAACCACTGATAAGGTGAATAATCTTTGTAAAATAATTCGACATGCGCCACCTTATACCTTGTGGATCAATCCTTTTAAGAAAGGGGAAATAGTCCACCAAATTGGGTTTTCCAGCCTCAACCATGATGTTCCACATCAATTCCTTAGCAGAATGAGAAAATGGGTCAGTCAAATCTTTAGAGAAAATGGTGTTGGAAAGCAAATTCAGTGAAGTCCCGAGAGTTGCTTTACCGATATCCACTGGTTCACCAACTTTGCTACTCTTGTGACAGTAATCGATTAACTCCTCGATTTTTTTAGTTCTGAGATGCTCATTAGCGTCAAGCTTGTTACCTGAGAATAGAGGGAACAAAATCAATCCATCATTTATTTGACTTAATTTATGCAATTGCCAATTTGCAGTCTAATTTACCTGAGAAGATGTGAGCGTTAATAATCTTGCGAAGTGTTCTCCAACGAGAGTCATTGACAGGTAGCCATATAACAGAGAACTGAAGGTGATTGCAGGCATGGAGAGCTTCAGGAACACACCTAGTGGAAAAGCTTAAATCTTGCTTTTTCATGACTTGTTTTGCTAAGATAGGTGAGGAAATGATTACTGTGTTTATTTGGCCCAATTTTAGATTCATAATTGGGCCATGATTTTTTGCGAGTTGGGCAAGTGATACGTGAGGTTTGTGACCAAGCAAATGAAGATTACCGATGATAGGCAGAGGGAAAGGACCTGGTGCAAGTCTTTTGGTTCTTCTAAGTGACATGAGTCCACGCACCAAAAACCAGGCAAATAACAATCGTAGACAAATGTTCACGTTGTCCATTTTTCTCTATAATTTCCTTGGCTTAGGAACTAGTAAGGAATATATTGGTTTTTCTAGGAGTCTGTGAGGTCATGCAGATAATGGAGCCATATGTCACGGGCTTAACTTTTCAAGGCCGTGGGACAACTTAAGGTGGCCAAACTTCCACTCAAGCTTCAATCCTCTTACTATCTAGAAGGCACGAAATGTGCTAAGGATCAATGGCAAGTCAAGAAGGCAAGCAGTAAATAAGGGAAGACAAGATATAAGGAGGCCAAATAGCCCTTTTNTTATACTAAATACAAGCCCCTACACTACGTGCCAAATGGCAGTGTCAATGTGGCTGTTGGCTGGCAAGTCAGGCATGCTGGCATGATTGCTGTGGCAGATGAGTCAGGCATGCTTGCTGTGGCAGATGAGTCAGGCATGCTTGCTGTGTCAGACAGCGTCAGGCGGCTATGTCAGGCGGCTGTGTCAGGGCGCAGGCAGGCTTTCGTCAGGCGGCTGCGTCAGGGCGCAGGCATGCTATTGCAGGCGCGTCAGGCATGCGTTTGGGCTGTCCCAAGGTGCTGAGTTGCCTTGCCTTTGGCTCTGATCATGGACAGCTAGTTGGTCTGTTGCTTGGCCGTTGAGTTGGGGAAAATGCAGCAAATTTAATGGATTTGCTGGCGGGGCGGCACACTCTCCCCCACCTGAGTTGGCGACGACCGCGGCGCCACACATCTGCAGGTACTTGTGGATTTCGTCTTTGAACTGCCACAAGTCTTCAAATTTTTCCCACGAAGCCTCCTCCGACGACTGTCCCTTCCAGTGCACCAGGAATTGGGCACTTGAGTTGCCCCAACCTTTGCCCCGAATTAACTGATGGTCAAGAATGGCCTCTATCTGCTTTTCAGTGGCTTCTGGAGCGATGAAAATCTGTGGACGATCCCCCCGGCCCCTTTCCATGTCTTCCTGGTCTTGATGGTATGTCTTCAGTTGGCTAGCATGGAAGACTGGATAGATTTTCAGGTGCGGCGGCATGTTTAGCTTGAAAGAAATCTTGCCCACCTTGGCAATAATTTCGAATGGACCCTCATAGCGCCTAATGAGATTCTGATTGAAGCTGCGTAGGGATTTGAACTGCCGCGGATTCAGCTTTACCATTACCTTGTCCCCGATTTGGTAATGCACTGGCCGACGTTTCCTGTCGGCGAATTTCTTC
>JACEIK010000859.1:207714-218688 GCA_018107945.1 Datura stramonium
CTTCTTGTATATGTGCCGGACTTTACCGATCCGGCATTCACTCCAATATAATGTTGTTGGTTTTATAACTATATTCTATATAACTTACCTTTCACTTTGGGGGGCATTCTTCCATCACATGACACCGTATAAGATTTCCTTTTTTCAACCATCCCACTTTAATTATATGTGTAAAATCTTCACTTATTATAATACCCCGAAAGTGTCTAAGATTAGACACGGGATCAAAATTTGAAGTTGGCTGAAACCTGAGAAATTATTGCAGGACAGACGTGTAACGACTCGTGGTGGGGGATCATGAGTCGTTGTTAGCAGTTGTGGGTTGGATTACTGAGTTTCTAGTAGACTTGACGGATGGACACCACGACTCATTGGAAGCAACCACGAGTCGTGGTGAGGCTCGTTGTGAGGGAAGTTCAAGATTTTCAAGGAACTGCCAACGGTCGACCTAACGACCCGTTAGAAGGAACTACGACTCGTTCTGTTGAGTCGTGACTAGTATCCGAAGTTAAGTTCTGGGCAGTGCAGACAACGGACTGTACCACGAGTTGTGGTAGCATCTAACGACTCGTTGGTACGCCCATAGGATCAGCCAGTGCAGGTTTCAGGGTGATTTGATTAACGGTATTTTCGACCTTCCTATGCTCTAGGGCCCTAAACTACGTCGTTTTATGTATTTTTCTGTGCATGTTAAGATAGATTAAGTCCTCCTTTCATAGTCATTCCCATGCATGCAAGTTAGGAAGAAATTAAGAGAGATCAAGCTATTCCTCAAGCTCTCCTTCATCAATTATCCATTGGGCATTCAAGGAACCTTGGAATCTGATCTTACCCAGGTATGTAGGGTTATAAATTGGTGTTCCCGTTCATAACCATTCCCATTCTCTATTAATTCATGGAAATCTATCAAAAATCTCATGGGGTTTTAATTTAATTTTTGTGAAAATCTAATATTTTACTAATGGGATGTCATGATTTGTGATTTACATATTATTTTGTGGATTTTGATCAGATTTTACAACTATTTTGATTATAAAATTATTGATTTTGATTTCTACAAAATTCAACCCAATTATGTATAATCTATGATGAATCGGGTTATGATCTTTATTTTAATTATTGGTATTTACAAATCCATCATGATTTATGACTTGAAATATGGATTTATTCGAATACCCATCATGATTTTGATGATTTACAAGCTATATGTATGAACTACAAGAATGCATGAACCCTATGNCTTCAATCTTTCTTGTAGAATGCAACTACGCTCTTCAAACTTTCTTTATGTACTCCGGCTTACGTCTCAACATTTTATATAGAGTGCGCAAATCTTTGTTGTTTAAGCAAGGCAGCTAATTAAGCTCATGTCATATTTAAGCTCATGTATGACACACGTGTCACATTTCAGTGGCATGATGCATGTGCCGCTGCGAAAACAAGCCTACTAAACAATGCTGGAATTCAAATAAAAAGAGAGCCGCAGTACACAATGTCACAACATCCGTTAGGTGGACAAGGCTTTGCGCTAATAACTAAACACGCAGATCGGGCGCCTGGCCAGCTTGTAACAAGTGGGATATATTAAAACAAAAATTTTGTCTGATGCAGTGTCAGATAGCGCCACTTGCGTTAATAATTCATACATAACTGCACATGCAAGAAACACGCAGAACATTTTAAATCTTTCTTCTTGAATGAATAAAGATTAAAAAAATAAAAACGTTGCCCCACTCCTATGACTCCACAGTGATGACTCCATTATTAGACCAAGATGAAGCAGACTAATTTAGCGAAGAAATTATAGGAAGAGGAGATCGAAAAATGGATTACGTTATCATTTTGCTGGGACTTTTATTCATGTGGATTTTGGTGCGTGGAGTACTCATGTCACTTGGAAGAACCAAAAAGCTTGCACCAGGTCCATTCCCTTTGCCTATCATCGGAAATCTTCACTTGCTTGGTGACAAGCCCCACATATCACTTGCGCAACTCGCAAAAGCTCACGGTCCAATTATGAATTTGAAATTGGGCCAAATAAACACAGTGGTAATTTCCTCATCAGTCTTGGCAAAAGAAGTCATGCAAAAGCAAGATTTAGCCTTTTCCAATAGATTTATTCCAGACTCACTTCGTGCCTGCAATCACTCTGATTGCTCTGTTATTTTTCTACCTGTCAATAACATGTCTCGCTGGAGAACACTTCGCAAGATTATGAGCTCTAACATCTTCTCCGGGAACAAGCTGGACGCTAATAAGCATCTAAGATCTGAAAAGGTCCAGGAGCTGATTGACTATTGTCACAAGAGTGAGCAAAATTGTGCAGCAGTTGATATTGGCAGGGCAGCTTTTAGGACTTCCTTGAATTTGTTGTCCAACACCATTTTCTCTAAAGATTTGACTGACCCATTTTCTGATTCTGCCAAGGAATTTAAGGATTTGGTGTGGAACATCATGGTTGAGGCTGGTAAACCCAATTTGGCGGACTATTTCCCCTTCCTTCAGAAAATTGATCCACAGGGTATAAGGCGGCGCATGACTGATCATTTTACTAAGGTTCTTGATCTTATGAGTGGTTTGATTGATGAGCGGCTAAAGGAAAGGAAACTGGGAAACCATGCAAATGTTGATGTATTAGATGCCCTTCTCAACATCACCCAAGATAGCCCTGAAGAAATTGACAGGAACCACATCGAGCAAATGTGTCTGGTAATTTACTTCCTACTCCTTTTCCTGCAATTTATAATAATCTTGGTTGACTGCTTGGGCAATAATGCCACACCTTATCAACTCTGTTTTGTCCCCCTGTTTTTCTGTGACAACATTTCAGTATGTCCAATTGACAGCAACATGTGATGGGACATTTTACTGATTATGGCATCGACGTCCTAGGATCTTACACTAATACATTTTGCAGGACTTGTTTGCAGCAGGGACTGACACTACGTCAAGTACATTAGAGTGGGCAATGGCTGAACTACTTAAGAATTCACATACATTGGAGAAAGCACAAGAAGAACTTGCAAAAGTAATTGGCAGAGGCAAACTAGTAGATGAAGATGATGTTGCACAGCTACCTTACTTGCGATGTATCGTGAAAGAAACCTTACGAATACACCCGCCGGTTCCTTTCTTAATTCCTCGCAAAGTGGAGGAAGATGTTGAGCTTTGTGGCTATACTGTTCCAAAAGACTCGCAAGTTCTAGTGAATGTATGGGCAATTGGACGCAACTCTGATATATGGGAAGACCCTTTGGACTTTAAACCAGAGAGATTTTGGGAGTCAGAATTAGATGTTCGAGGTCGGGATTTTGAGCTAATTCCATTTGGTGCTGGCAGAAGAATTTGCCCCGGATTACCTTTGGCTATTAGGATGGTTCCAGTAGCACTAGGTTCAATGCTAAATACATTTAATTGGAAGCTACATGGTGGAATTGCACCTAAAGATTTGGACATGGAGGAAAAATTTGGTATTACATTGGCAAAAGTTCAACCTCTGCTAGCTATTCCTATGCCACTGTAGCTATAAGGATAGACTTAAGGTTTTACTTTGGTCTATTGGTTCATTTTGTGTGAATGTTCAAACTTATATAGATGAGTCGAGCTAAAAGCAATAGGATGAATCTTCACACACTATCAAAAGGCTACGATTACATATATACGTCACTGTATTTGTAGAATATATTCTTATGTATCTGAGAAAATAAGACCATGTTTGTTACTATTCATTTTTTGGCTCCTCTTCGTGATGTATTTACTATGTAGACAAGGTAATAGTGTCAAATTGGGCCCATAAATATGTAACTCAGCCTAACCCGTTCAAACTTTAACAGGTTGGGTCAGCAATGTTTTCTTTTCGGGTCAAGTTGGGTGGTAACCCAAGCTGACCCATCTTCTAAGAGGGTTAGTTTGGGCTTCCCAATGGGTCAATAATCAATCCGCGAAGAAGAGTAGCCAAAATGTCCTTAGCTCCATCCATACACTGCTCTCGCTGAGCAATAAAAATGTCCAACTGAACGTATAAATTGTATAATATTATTGTTATTGTGCACTAAATCTTTTGAAGAACAATTACTTACTGATATATTTTTCAAAATCTTTTCCAAACAATAAATTTTATGCATGGATTGTTTCATGAAACCAATTCATTCAAAACCAAACCACATGTTAGGATTTGTCCTAAATTTTCTGTTTTACTTGGATTTCAAAAAGTTTTTCTTCGCACAAAAGGTATTCTTGGTAGAAAAGAACTCTTCTAAAGCTATTCTTTTCTTGGAGAAGAAGATTCAGACTTTCATAAATAAAAGATTTTTCTTCTCATACACAACACAACAATGTAGTCTTTAAATAGTCTTGTTTAGGGGGTAATTATTCTCTCAACTAGTTTTTATGTTTTTATATTATTAGTTTTTAATATATAGATCAATTGATCAAACCATATTAAATTATTATGTCAATTTTAGTATAGTTTTTTTTATCGTTTGATTTATCGCCGTCAAGATTTTGCAACTATTAGCTTCCCCATGACGCCCTGATATTTTGATCCCAACAAGTAGTATCACAGCTAATAGTTTCGCCAATGGTTTGACCAGCGGTTTGGCGAGGTTGAAGACAGGTTCAAGATGGATTCAAATCAAGTTACAACTAATTTCACGATAATAAATTTTTTTTCCAGAGTTCTATATATGGAGATGAATTTTCAACCATATTTTCAACATTCTTGTTGCTGCATCTTTTAAAAATAATAAATAAAATATTTTTAAAATCATTTTTAACTCATAATATTTTTAATCTTATTTTTAACCATAGCAAACAACGGTGATGAAGATTATGTGAAGAATAAAAATGGAGATTATTTTACCAGAAAATTCAGGCCAATGGGAGATTTGTTAGGATTTGTCCTAAATTTTGTCTTATTTAGATTCTACAACAATTGTGTTTTACTTCAAAAATATTTTATTGACACAAAAGGTTTTTTTGGTAGAAAAGAACACTTCTAAAACTATCCTTTTCTTGGAGAAGAAAATTCACTTCTATACATAGAAGATTTTTTCTTCTCATACACAACACAATAACATCCACAATGTAGTATTTAAAGAGTCTTATTTAGGGGGAGATTATTCTGTCAATAATTTTTATCCTTTTATATTAGTTTTTAATATGTAAATCAATTGACCAAACCATATTAAATTATTATATCTTTTTTAGTATAGTTTTCTTTATTGTCTGATTTATCACCGTCAAAATTTTGCAATCATTAATTTCGACATAACACCCAAATTGTTTCGATTCCAACACCACAACCACAACGAATAGGCTAACTTACTATCTCACTTTTATTAAGATATGAACATCAATAATTGATAAATCAGAAACACAACTCGTTTTACTTTGAATAGGTGAGTGGTTTAGGACATCTCTCTTTCAAGGAGGCAGCGGAAAAGAGTTTGACGATCTAGTTACATATCACATAAGATGGGTACTTCCGATATTGTCTTGGGAATTATCAGTATATATAGTAGCGTACTTAAGGTTCCCCCGAGCTACTTTATTAAAGCAGACTTTTGCTCATCGTCTGCGTCTTTAGTCGAAAGCTATTTCTTTTATGATTCCTTCTCTCACTTCTTGAAGACTTTCTTTTTCATTCAATAGCGCCTCTCCTGTGAAAGAAAGAGCTTTCTTCACCCCTACGTACGGCACGCCCTTCTTCAAGAGTGCCCTTTCCTCAGCCTCCAATAGTCTCAAAAGAGAAGACTAAGCTCAGACGAATTGCAGTCCGCTCCGGACCCTCCTTAGTGACTTTGGTCAGGAAAGGGAATAGGGCAATAAATAGAGCTTCGGCTCAGAATTAGACCAATAATCTGAGTTGATTTGCTAGGCTTAATTGAAATAAGAAATCGTCAATAATTTGATATTATTGTTTGTAAAAGAAATACTTTTTTGTTGACAAACAGAATGTGTGTTTTCATTTTTGAGTGTTATAGTTAAGTTTCATTTAGATATGAAGAATTATTACGGTATATTTAAGTAGTTGTAGATGACATGAGTGAATTAATAGATTCAAAATTTAAAGGTATTTTAACTGTAAAAAATATAATCTTGAAACAAAATGGTGTTGTGGCAAATTTGGTTGTGTTCCTCATTCAATAATCTCACATGAGTTGCAAAAACTGAAAAATTCAAAGTGACACTCGAACTAGGATTGACAGGAAGGCTACAACCATGCAGCTTATTTAATTTGATCAGGCTAGGTTATAACTTATAACTTGATCCAAACAAATTTGGGTTGGGTTGGGTATTAATCTATCAATAAACATACTCTATTTTAATTCACTCATTTACCACCCACTAAATAAATGTGTCGAAGGGACTCAACCCTCATCAAAGAGGTTCATAAAGCTTAATCGAGTATCATTTTTGCCACGAAATAAAAAATCTACTATTATTGNCCACGAAATAAAAAATCTACTATTATTGAATTCACAATTAATATTTGTTATATATTTAATAAATTTATTAATAAAATATGAAATCTGGGTAAAAGATATTGAATTTCTGAAAATCCACATCCGATATCCTAAATCTGCTCTGGATTTAGAGTTTGTGGAAACTATGTGCAATGGCCAGAGTTCCTCTAGGGTAAAGCTATTAAAATAGTCATGTACATTCTTAATCGTGTCCCTTTCAAGTCAATTTGTAAAATACCTTTTGAGTTGTGGACCAACAGAAAACCTACCTTAAAACATTTTCGACTTTGAAAATATCCTGCTAAGGTGAGAATATATAACCCTTTGGTGGAGAAAACTGAACATAGAACCTTGCATTGTTATTTCATTGGATATCCAGCTCTTCTAGGAGATACAAGTTCTATTATCCTACAAGAGATCAAGAATAGTTGAATCACAAAAAATAAAATTTCTTGAATTTGATATTTGAGATAAGGAATGTTCTCAAAACATTGTTAGTGAGCCTGTTAGAGTGTTGAAGCTGTGAAAATTGCTCTCACTATTATCATGGAAACATCTATGCCTGCATCGGCACACGTTGAGCATCATGAACCTATACCTATGCATATTGTGCATCCTATACCTGTACAAGCTCAAGCACATGCTATTATTGAACAAAAAGTTTAGAATTTAAGAACAACTAGATCAAGAAGATCAACGCTATCTAATGATTATTTGGCATACTTTATTTGAAGGTGATGTTGTGAATCTTGTGACTTATTCTGGAAAAGTATCATGTGCTCAATCAAAGATGTGACTTGATTCCATGACTAAAGAGATGAACTGCATAAATAAGAATGATGTGTGGGAGACTGTTGACCTTTCTGAAGGTCATAACATTGTTGGTTGCAAATAAATCTTTAAGACCAAGAAGGGTTCAAAAGAAAATATTGAATGCTTTAAGGTAAAGGCCGGTTGCTAAAGGGTTTATTTCAATGAAACCTTTTCACCAATTTCATCTAAGGATTTCTTTAGGATCATTATGTCATTGGTCGCTCATTTCGAGCTAAAGTTGCATCAGATAGATTTAAAGATAATATTTCTGAATGCTGATCTTAATGAAGAGGTTTACATGAAACACCCTCAAAATTTTATTGATACATGTAATAAACATCTAGTGTGTAAGTTGAAGAAGTCTATCTATGGATTGAAGCAATTTTATCGACGTTGGTGCTTAAAGTTCGAGGAAATTGTCATTTCTATAAGCTTTTTGGAGAACAAGATCGACTATTGCATCTACCTCAAGATCGTTGGGGGTAAGTTTATCGTTCTTACTTTTTATGTTGATGAATATTACTTGCTAGTAATAATTTAAGGGCGTTGTGATTGTTGTCACTTTGAGAAGTGGTACATAATCGATGGGTACACACAAAAGGTAGCACATGAGCCAGAATTTCCACTATTCTAGGTCCTTCCTTATGAAAATAGAGTTCTTCATCTGGAAATATTTTCTCCTAGGTTGGTATTCATGATTTTAAGCATATTTATACCTCTATTGATCGTATTTTACCCATACTTATGCCTTATATTGAGAATAATTACGCTAAATGCTCCTAACTATTACTCATTATTTTATTATTGAACTAACTAATGTGACATGTTGAATTATAGGTGAATACCAATGAAAAATGGCTATAAAGTGTAAAGAGTAAGATCTTGAAAAGAAAACCCTAAAGTAAGGTGGTAGTTCGTTATGGAGCTCGCAAAACGAAGCCCAAAGGAAGTCCGCCTCTCGCTATGGAGCTCGCCCCGCAAGCTGTGGATGCCGGAATGAAATATATTCTAAGTCCCACACAGTTTTGGATGGTCTTTTTAGGTGTTTTTTCAATACTATAAATGGGGCCCCTTAGTTTTCAAGGGGAGTTCGCACAATGATATTTTGAAAAGCAAAAAGATAGGAGCATAACTACTCAATCGAGGGTTAACTTCTATTTCTTCATGTTTTCTTATTTTATGGAATTACTTATGAATAAACATTTTCATAATTTGAACATGAGCAGCTAAATACCCTAATTTGAAGTTATGGCCTAAGTATGATTGTCGTCTTTGATACTTGAGTTAATTATTCATAGTTTATCACACGAGTTGTTTGTTTGATCTTTGTCTTACTAATTCACGACTAGTAGGGTAAACTTATATTCTTAAACTTATATTCACAACTAGAAAAGTTGAGATAGAATGATGGTCAAATTGGATAGGATCCTTTCCAAGGGAGCGACTTTATAGAGATGATACCTAGTTCACACTACGTAGTTCACATATTAGAATCACAAATGCATTCTTGTTACTATTCTATCATAACAATATAGTTATGAGAATAATACAAATAAAGGGTTAGAGATTCAGAAAAATTATGATCATACTATTAATCCTGTGATTTAACATCTTAACAAAATATGTACATAATAACAAAAGTGTAAACATATCATTAGTACATAGAAGTGTTATAACCCTAGAATATGTCTCTTATCGTTATCATAAACTGTCAATCATTTACTTAGTTAGATTTAATTTTTAGTTAGTAAACTTAGAATAATCAACAAAATCACTTCTTTGTGAAAATACTTGTTAACTCCGTAGTCATAATTTATTTATAATATTTATTAATATGTCGACAAATCCCTGTAGATATGATATGTAGACTTAAAATTCTATATTACTTGGACGATCGCATACACTTGCTTGTGCATTTGGACGCAACAAGTTTTTAGCATCTTTATAGGAGATTTAGAAATTACCTTGTATTTAGATTTTTTGCTATTACTACTTTTGTTATTCAAGTTATTTTCAGTTTTTATGTAATTTTTGTATATATGTATATATGTGAAGTATTCTTCTAAACTTCTTGACATGGCATCTTGGGGTAGAAATTGGTTGATTGATAGGTATTTATATTATGGTTATTCTTGTATGAGTTGTTGATAACGCTCAAACCACACTTCTAACTAAAATATGAAGCGGACGTTGTCAAGAAAGAACCCAACTAGAGGTTGGGGTCGAACCCACAGGGAATATGGAAGATCTAGATTACAACCGGTAGATGAACTTGTATGGTAATTACTTCATAATGGGAGAATTCTAATAAAAATCAATAATCGAAATAAACAACAGTCAAGATTATATTTGTGAATCAATAATTAAAGGATAACTAGGGTTTGTGTTCTCCATGGGTTCATAACAGCTTTGGTTATACACTCGTGATCTTTACCAATACTTACTTACAGAACTGATAACTTAGATTCATTCAAATGATCGACCAATCCCTATTGAATGACTATCCTCAATTACTCGACCAAGTCTCATGAGTTTTGCAAACTAACCGTTATCACTAAGTTCCAGATATAACTATCCTGCGACCACAACTCAAGTTAATACAATGATCATCAAGATCAAGACTCTGTTGTAATTCTCTTTTCCTAATCTCTACCTCTTCAACCAAAGCAAGTAAAGAATTCAGGAACTTCCTAACGTTGCGCACAACTAAGAATCATTAAAGATGAAGAGATTACAATATAAGCGTTTAGTATTGATTTTAGACTCACTTTGTGCAACCCTAACTCATTAATCCATCATGGTTCCCACAACCCTAGCTATGGAGGTTTTAGCCTCTCATAATTGCAAGGTTGTGAATTGTATTCATGATTAAAAACATAAAACAATACTTACAAAGATGATTGAAAAAAATAATTCCTTCAATTAATCCACGAAATCTTGAATAACAAATAGCAAGAATAATATGAGTTTAAGAAAAGGTTGATCACAAGGTTGAACCAACTCGATTCTCTCTTTCAATGATGTAAAATTGCTTACTACAATGTTTTTCTACTAAAATTGAGTCTATTCGTCGTCCTCTATGAAAAATAAAACATAAAAAGTATTTATAGAGACACAAGAATTCTTTTCCTAAACTAATAGGACTGCTTTCTATATCTGTCTCCGACCTCCTCACCGGTCCTCCTACGACTCGTAGGGGCTTCTCACGGACCGTGGCATCGACTCATGGCTTGAAGTGTTGGCTGAATTTTGGCTAAGTATTAGGCCAAGGTACGATTCGTACCTACATCCTACGACTCATACATTGCACCCATGGCTTAATCCTGATACTTTGAACTTTGTCTGAACTTCACCACGACCGGTATGGTACGAATTGTACCTTCATCTCACGGATCGTAGGGTACTCTCGTACTGAGAATCAATATCCTGTGCAATTCTTCTGTATTTCATCACGATTGGCTTACCATGACTTGTACCACCATGGTATGATCCGTGACAAGTCTCCTGGAATCAGTTTTTCAGATTAAATTTTCAGCTTCTCATCAAGACCCTTAGTACGACTCATAGGGTCATCCTACATATCGTACTATGGATTGCACTTTTTGCCCTTTTTTGCACACTTTTAGCTTCCTTTTGCAATTTATTGTTCCAACACCCATTTATCCTGAAATCAAAGGAAAAGTGCCTCATATCC
>JACEIK010000859.1:235957-249641 GCA_018107945.1 Datura stramonium
TATTTTTTCCATTTGATATGCTAATCGAGAAAGAAATGAGATATTATCGAATTTTATTTCTTTGAATTTGAATTGAATTCTGTCTATTCCAACCTCACTAGATTTGGATTTCAATTCAAAAACCATAAAAAAATACTTCAAATTCTCAATTCTATATGATGTATAGACCATAGAATATTTTTGAATTCTTGTTATTTTATTTTTTGGTAACTGATTTCTTTATTACCAAAGTGTGTAATTGCAACTCAATAAGAAAGAAAAGAGAAGAACCAACAACTAAATACATATACATCTGAACATGCCCAAACTTCGTACGAGTTCCTCTCCGCCAATAAATTACTTGATTCAGAAAAATTATCTAGGATATCAACTCAACTTGCCTAATCTCTTTGTTAGTTTCCTTCTCATACTTTTACAATGCAGAATTCGAAAGAATGAGATCGACGAAATAGCAGAGATCGGTTTTGGGAGAAAGAGAAAATGAACCCTTTTATTTTATTTATTCTAGAATAGAATTCTCCGTCTTATACAAAGTGTGAACCTCTCTCTATATATAGATACAAGATACAAAAGTAATAAAGCAAAAGTAATTAAAATCTCTTTCTAGACTAACCAGAAAACTAAAATCTATCTTTTAAGTATCAACATCCCCCGTAAGTAGGAAGGCGATACCAGGCCATGCTCGGAGAAGAAAGAGCTATGATGACTATCTGGAAGAGCCTTAATCAGCACATGAACAACCTGGGAGTTGCTGGAAACATGGTTGAGAGTGATAAGCCCAGTCTGAAAAACATCACAGATAATCACAGTCAACTTCGATGTGCTTGGTACGCTCATGAAAAACAGAAATTTTGGCAATATGCATGTCAAAGTGCTGTCACAAACACAGTAACAGAGACAACAGGGAACTCCTCCAACAAATGAGCAAGCCAAACAATCTCAACAACCAACTGGCAAAGGGCCCTTTACTCAGCCTCGGGGGAAGAGAGGTCAATGATAGGTTGTTTTTTGGATTTCTAGGAAAAAGAACAACTACCAAGAAGAAGAACATAATCACTAATAGACTTGCGAACAGACAAGCAACTGATCCAATTAGAGTCACAATAGTCCACAAAAAAAATACAGGAGAACTGTTAAAAAAAAGGTCCAAATCAGGTGTACCAAAAAAATATCGAAGCACATGAAAACTGGCCTCATAGTGTGGAACCCATGTTTGAAACATAAATTAACTCAAATACTGAACATTAAAAGAGCTTTCAAGTCGGGTATGCTGAAGGAAGTTTAACTTGCCAACCAACTTAGGATACAAAGAGGGATCAGGAAGAAGGTCCCTTGTGTTAGAGGAGAGCTTAAGATGGAAATTCAAAGGAGAACCACAAGAGTGACAGTCGTGCAATTAAACTCATGTAAATCTCAAGAAGGAACTTCTGTTGGGAGAGCAGAATATCTTATGGAAAGAGAAACAGTTGTAATCCCAAAAAATAATGTGCTTGTCCTAAGTATTTGATGCTATACTGAGCATATAAAAAATATTTGAGGGAATGAATCTCTAACAGGTCAGTCCCAGTCATAAGGATGTCATCGACATATACAATCACAGCGGTAAATAAATGACCCACATACCAAAAGAACAAAGAATAATCATTCTTGCTACAATATTAACCCTTGGACAATAAGACAAAGAAAGTTTGGCATGCTATTGCCGGGAAGCTTACCAAAGACCATAAAGGGACTTTTTAAGCTTGCAGATAAGAAGAAGCAGCTATGACCTGAATTTGCAAACCAAGAGGCACCTTCATAAAAACCTCCTCATCAAGATCATCATGCAAAAATGCATTGTTGACATCCAATTAGTAGATTTTGCAATCATATTTGACAGCAATAGAAAGAAGAAATTTAATGGTGGTAAGCTTCACAATAGGGGAAAAAACAGTAAAGTCAACCCCTTCCTGCTGGGTGTCACCTCTGATGACTAACCTGCCTTTGTATCTTTCAACTGTGTCATCGACCTTCTGTTTTATCTTATACACCTATTTGAAAGAAATAGCCTTCTTCCCAAAAGGAAGAGGGACAACATCCCAAGTATTATTAGTCTCCAAAGCCTGAAATTCCTTAAGCATTGCATCCGGCCAAGAAGGGTTAGAAATGTCTTGATAATAAAATTGAAGTTCAAGCAAGTCAAAGTTAGGAGAAGTAGAAGGATCCTTGGAGGTAGAAGCATGGGAGAAAAAGTACTGGTGCAAATAAGAAGAAGGGACAGAGAGTTTAAAAGATCTCCTCAAACCAACTGGAAATTAGGGAGCAGAGGAAGGGGATCGGAGGTAGAAGAAACAGAGGAAGGACAAGTAAGAGGAAGAATAGATAAGGTAGAAATGGGTGGATGCAGAGAAATAGAGAAAGGATAAGAAATAACAAAGAAAAGAGGAGGGAAAAGAGAAGGAGGAGAAGAAGAAGAATAGAGAAAAACTTATTCCTAAAATAGAACATCCCTAGAAAAGAAAACAACATGTTTGTCCATATAAACAAGCTTACAAGACTTTTTAGTCATGCTGTAACCAAGGAAAACACAAGTTATGAATCTGGATCTAAGTTTTTCCCTATAAGGTTTAGGCATTGTAGAAAAAATAGGAAAATCAAATGATCTGAAATAGGAATATGAAGGAGGAAATAAGGAGTATTGTTATTCAATAAGAGTCAATTTATTGATCAAGTAAGTAGCAGTGAGCACACACTTGCCCCAGTATTTGATAGGGAGTTTAGATTGAAACAACAAGGATGTGGCAGCTTCTAGTAAATGTTTGTATTTTATTTATATAACACCATTTTTTATGGTGTATGAGGTGTAGAGGTATGGTGCAAAATCTCTTTGGAAGAAAAGAAGGAAGTTTCTACAAAACTAGATCCTAACCCAAATGCTTTGTTAGACCTTATAGTGTGAACAGAGGTGTGGAAATGAGTTTGGACCATGACGATGAAAGATTTGATAAGGGAAAAGATATTCGACTCAGTGGGGAGTAAATGAGTCCATATGTGGCCCTAGAAAAGTCATCCACTATAGTAATAAATACTTAGACCCATTGTAAGTGTGAGTGTGATATGATCTCCATAAGTTAATGTGTATGAGTTGAAAAGGTAATGTATTTTAATGGAGTTTGCAGGAAAATGTGATCTTTGTTGTCTAGCCATAGGGCAGATTTTACAAAGAAAATTCTGGATGCTAGGTAATTGGTCTTTTAGGAAAATAAGAGATTTCATTTTATGATAAGGCATGTGTCCTAACCTTAGGTTCCAAATTAAAGTAGCATCATGAGCAATAGAAGAAAAAATAATGGAAGACACAAGTAGAAGTAGATACATCATGCGAGAAAATATTGTCAAATAAGGAGAAAAAGAAATAAATTTATTATCAACTCAAACAGTAGCTGTTATGGTATTTATAGAATGAGAAAAATATAGAGATTGTGGATGAAGAATGTAGATCCCTTTGGACACCTTAACAAGATCCAGTGGCCTCTTCAGTAAAAAACCCTAGAGTACGAGTTAAAACACTGAAGTAAGCACCACAATCTAATTATACTAATAACTTGTGAACAAAAATCAAGTAATATTGGAAAGAAGGCATATATAGGACATCAGTTAACACTTATTCTAGAGATAAGAGTCAATTTTCCAATGCAAGTGACCTTTACCATATAGCTATTTGGTAAAGTGATAAATTAAAGGAATTAGAAGAGGAGTGATATTTATTAGAAAGGATTTAACTAGAGTTATAGGTTATTAGCACTCGAGTCTATGATCCAAGGATTATAAATTTTCCTATACACGTGACAAGAAAAGAAACAACAATTACTAAAATCAAAGTGCTTACTAAACCTGCATAAATGGAAGGAGCAGAGTCTGAGGTGTCTAGATCAGTATGTGAATTTTTCATTTGCTGCAACATGCTCATCATGTGACTTAACTATTCTAGTGAGAATTGAATTTCCTTGCCATCAGATTAGTTAGATTTTCTTGAAATCTTAGATCTCTCAAACCTTATATCAGCTTGAGTATCCACCCCCTACACACAAGCGACATTCCTCCTGTGCTGTTTTGTAGAACTATTAGCAAGACTGGAACCATTTTGAATATTTTGATAAGAAAGCTTTCTATAGGTTCCAATAACATGAACAGTTTTCTTACAATATCTACAAAAAAGTTGTTTCTCTTGTTGTCAAAATTCACCCTCTGTGAAAAAGTATTCTGATTCTTTGGAGGATAAGCACCGGAATAAGGCTTCTGCACAGTAGAGAAGGAAGCAACATTCGTGTTGAAAGATGGACTGGTAATTTGTGCTTCAACTTGTCTCTCATCATTTATCAACATAAAATAAGTAGTGTCAACATTAGAAAGTGATTTGATCATTAAAATATTCCTTTTTACACCAGAATAAACCTCATTCAAACCCATAAAAAATTGATGTAACCTTTGTTCCTCTTCTATTTTGTAAAAGCTTCTTTGCAATCACATGTGCATGTAGGATAAGTGATTGAGTAAGCAAGTTCATCCCATAACTTCGTTATTTTGAAAAAATATGAAGCAATATTTCAAGAGCCCTCTTATTTGATGCACTTTGGTCCTATTTGCCTGCCCATACCTCATCTCAATGTCTTTTCATAACTTTTTTGCAATTTATGTGTACATTACGCTCCCCCTAATATCAAGTTCCAAACTATTCAGTATCTAGGAAAGTACCATGTCATTCACCCTACACCATGGTTCAAAATATGGATAATTTTAATCCGGTATACTTAGGGTTCCATTAATGAGTCCTAATTTATTTTTACAAAACAAACCTATTAACATACTTCTCCTCCGTCCCCCATNTTCTCCACGGCTCCTCAGTATGGGCTTTCCATTAATGAGTCCTAATTTATTTTTACAAAACAAACCTATTAACATACTTCTCCTCCGTCCCCCATATTAAATATTGAATTGAACTAACACTATTCCTGGGTTATCAGATGTGTGCAAATAGTATGGATGTGAGGATTTGATAGTGAAAAGAATAAAAGTTCCTCCATATAATCCAACATTCATATCAAAGAAACATTTACTACCGGAGGTGCCATTTTCTTTATCTATGAAATCATTCGTATCAACTCTAATAAGATGAAAATAAGGCAGCAATTCGAATAAGCATACAATAAAGGAAGGATATCATGCTCATGCACAACCAAAGAAGGATTATCTTTGAACTGGTGTAATCACCCAGACGATTTGAGCAGAAGATCAAAAGAAAACCCTAATTTCTCATTCGCGAAACTTCACCGTAACCATAAACTTCCAGCAAGGTTAATATCGATCTCGAGCGGAGAAGGAGAGCTACACGATTTCATGCTCCGATCCCATGTTACGATGCAAAATTCAAAAGGATGAGATCGATGAAATAACAGAAATTATTTTTGGGAGAGAGAGAAAAAGAACCCTTTTATTTTATCTACTCTAGAATAGAACTCACTGTCTTATACAAAGTGTGGATCTCTATGTATATGTATGTATGTATGTATGTATGTATGTATGTATATAGGGTACAAAGGTAACAAAGAAAAACTAACTAAGGTCTCTTTCTAGAATAGCCAACAAACTAAAATTTATCTTCTAAGTATCAACAACACTAGCTATAACAATGACTTCTTAGACAATCAGCTTCACTACAGTTTCATAAGTTCTCTGTTCTAAAAGATAATTTGGTTTCTTTCCATCCAAATATGATAGATTGTTGTAACAATTCACACTCTAAAGATATTAGCAACAACATTTTTACCATTACATCTTGTTATGCACCACAAATCTCATTCAGACTATTTCATAAGTTGCCTTCTAATATTTTTACAGAGTAGCATTCTTCCCTACATAACAACTGACTTCTCATATTGGAAAAATAAATGATCAATACTTTTTTTCTCTGTCACGGAGTGGATAAGTTGTATCAACCTGCATTCTCCATTTAAATAATTGTCCCTTGTATATATTCTTCCATGAGCTACTAAGCTTGTGATGAATAGCCATTTTGGTGACCCAATGTTATTACATGTCAATCTTCTCTAACAGAATTTAGGATAAATTTCAAGATGTTTCAGATACATTTTTTTAACAGAGAACTTCTCGATAGTGATCAAATCATCTTCAACCATTCCTGCTTCATCAACATATTATTTTGCTTTAAGTATCTTTTGCACCATCCAACATGCTTGTTTAGGATATAGACCTCATATAGAGCCACCTTTCCCAAAACAAATATGCACCCATTGAATTCACAAAATATATTTCTTCCTACTAAGGTTCCACAACATCTTGCACAGTTTAACTCCGTATGAGATGTGAATATTTAGGATGTTCAAGCCACCAATAATCTTAGATAAACATAATTTATCCCAAGCTATGAGTGTTGGTAACACCAATTCCCCTTGTCCATGGAAATATCATTTAAGTCCTTTCAATGACTATCACTATCTTTTTAGGTGACAAGAATAATTGAGATCAATAAGTTCGGATTGAGAATAACATTATTTTGAGTAATTGTAGTCTTCATGCTGATGTTGCCCAAATTACACCTCGCAATTGAAATATAAAGCGATCGATTTCAAATATAGAACCCAACTAGAGGTTGGGGTCGATCCCACAGGGAATATGGAAAGAACTTGAGTTAATGCGAATAACTGTTACTATCGGGTTACTTATTTCCTAAGGGGAAAGAAATAAAAATAATAGATAAAAGTAAGACTACTGAATGCTTAGATCAATGTTGGTTTGTATTCAATTAACGAATTTGACTAGGATTGTGTTCCCCAAGATTTCATAACCACAAGGCTTTACACTAGTGATCTATTCCGGTGTTTAACATGCAATATCGGTAAGTTATGTTCATCTAAATGGTTGGTCCCCTATCTAGATGATTATCACCATGCAACTTGGTCTGTATACAGGTGTATTCTTAATTAACCCTTACCCTTAATATCAAATTAGCTATCCCCGGACAAGTTCAAGCTATTAGATGAGGGTTGATAGCCTCAAATATCTGTTGTAAATCCCTTTTTCCTATTCACTACCCCCTTGGTCCGGTAAGTAAGAATAAGGCAAGTCCTAACGTTTGCAACCGTCAAGAATCAATAAAAACGAAGGAAAAAATAATACATGCATTAAACCTCGTTCAAGAATCACTAAGTGTTTCACCTATGTGTGTTCATTCATCTTGGTTCGCACAACCCTAGTTATGGGTTTAGCTACTCATGTTTGAATGATCACAATTACAAAATATAAAATAAATCATAATTGCAACTTACAAATTATCGTAGAAGAAAACCAAGTAATTGAATAAAACTCCAAACTTGATGGATAAGTTCCAATGTTGCTTTTGATCCTCAAATTCAAGAACAAAATTGTAAACCTTGTTTCTTGAAACAAGAATAATCGTACAACACCAAAATCCTACATGAAAAATAGTAATAATAAACTATTCTTCAAAAATAAATCTAAATAGTGTATTTATAGTTCCCAGAAAATCTTTTCCTAATTAAAACTGGAAACCAGTTCGTCAGTGATCACGGTCTTGGTAATGATTCGTTAGGACCTTTGATGGGTCGTGCCTTGCAAAATCAACCGTCCTTAGCATCCAACCCAGTTATGGAAATGGGTCACCTAACGACTCGTTGTGCTTGGGCACGAGTCGTTAGGCCTCTCGTGGCCCAACCTCCTTAGATTTCCAGTGCACCCTACGAGTGGCTCTAGTGGTCTCCCAATGAGTCATTTAGTCAATTAATGACTCGTTATGTCTTCCGTCATCTCCACTGGTTACTTCTTCAATCATTCCTCTTCCAGTCTTCATGACTGACTTCACGACTCGTTACCAGATGTAACGAGTCGTTCCCTCAACCCGTCAGGTACACTGGTCTTGTATCTTCAAAACTCAACCTTTGCCAACGACTTCAGCATCGAGTCGTGCTAAGTGCCAACGACTCGCGAAGTGCCTGGCAGTCACCTGTTCAGTTGTTTTAAGCATTAATTTTCCCAGTTCACTTCCAAACCTATTTTCCTGCAATATTAAACACAAAACACATCATACCTATAAAAACATACCCAGAATGAGCATAGTTTCTTGGTTTTAAGCGTCGAAAGTGCCGTAAAATCATGGCACATCAACACCCTCAACTTAGAACTTTTGCATGTCCTCGGGAAAAACTAAACTAAACTAAACTAAACTAAACTAAACTACTTCGACGCTTCAATAGAAAGAACTCTAGGAAACTTACGGCAGTCACATTTATTCATCAAATCAAATTTTCTAACCCCTCCTTCATCATATCAACTCAAATCATGATGCATATGAAAATTTTCAAACCATGACATGGAGGAATCAAAACATGGCAAAACACTGTCACTTGCAACCATGCACATAAATCTATAACACTGACCCAGACAATTTGCAGACGATTTTGTTATCCAAATGCTCTCACCCCAAAGAAGTCCATACTCACACATGTGTATATGATTATTTCGATATATTTCTCTTGGGACTAGGTAAGATTCACTCTCTCTCACAAAGAAATTCTAACTGTGTGCATGTAATACCATAGGCTTACCTTTACTTTCAATACCTCGATTTTCAAACAAGTAACCAGGATCATTATAGCACTTTCTAGGCTTGTAACGTAGGCTCAGGTTCAGGTATGGTACATATGAAATTAGTAGCTTAACCCTCCTTGGCACTACACCCTTCTTGACTCCACTTTTAACCTTTTTTTAAAAAAAAACTTCTCCCTTTTTTGTTACTTGCTTCTTCTTTTATTTGCATTTGCAATTACGGATGCGGTTCCTCTTTATTCAATCATTCATTGATGTCACATTTTTATTTTATTTTCTTGCTCTTTGACAATAATTTTTATTTCTTTCTTTTCATTATGCATACCGCATCCGTTCTTTCCTTTTTCATTACCCAATTTTCATTCCACCCGACTCTTCTTAATCACCTCTATAATAGCCACCCTCAACTTAGGTAATTTTTCTGAGTTGAGGTTCACAATCTCCAAGGAAGAACCGGAGCCAAAACAGGTTCATTCTTAATAAAAGCAAGAAGGTGAATTTGTGTAAACAAAAAGAAAGGTCGATTTAAGCTCAAACATTTGGATCAAGGGATTTTTATTTTCTTTTGATAGGTCTTTTAAGTCTAAAGTGCGCTCATAAATCAAAAACGGTCTATGATCCTTTCATAGTTTTCTATCCTCTATCTTAGTACGACTGACCAGGCAAGTTCTAGATTGACACACACATCCGAATTTAGCTATTAAACCTCACTCACACATAGCACAGGTCAACATCATCACTTCTACTAACTGCTAGTTCAGGTACAGTCATACAATGGTAAACATGTTCACAGTTTCAACGCCATGCACAGATTCACAAAGGTCATACTTTTCTACTTTAGCATACACATAAAAAATTTTCAGGAAGGGTATCAAATTCTCAGTTCAACAAAAATAAAAAATTTAAGCTCTTGACTGCCTTAAGTTCACCTAACTTTCTTCCGACTGACACAAACAAACACAAAAAATATAAAACCCTAAATGTGCTGGTTTTACTAGATATGGAACACCCGAAGGAAAAGATATCTGGTAAGAAAAACCCTCGGGTTATGTTCAGCAAAAGAAATGCACAGGTATCCCTCCCCACCCCCATCAAGAAAAGAACGTGTTGTCCTCGACGCATAGATATCAGACAAAACTAGGGAAATAGGGAACATACCTATGCGACCTAGGTGTTAGCTACCTGGTTGGTGGAGGGTGTAGATACTCCTCCAATGTTATCTCCAAGATTATCGTCTTGACCTGATGCATTTTTAGATCCAACGGAGCTCGTCCCTTCTCCACGAGTTCTCGCTGCCTCAGTCTCGGCTCTTTGTCGAGCCTCCTCTCTCGATACATGCAGCGCTCTCTCCATCTCACTCCACTCTCGTTTTTGCTGACGGTGCAGAGAAGCATCTTCTTCAAAGCTTGCCTCCTCCCAAGGCCTCTTTCCCTTATCATGTGCCACCGGATTCTCAATAATAAAATAAAAAATTGGTGGTATCTCTTCTTCAAATTCATCATCTATCACCGGAGGTACTGGTGGAGGTACTGCAGCTACCTGTCATGAGGCCAAATCTCGTACCTCGGCTCTGAGCGCTCCTAGCTCTGCATACTATTTTGCTAGTTTAGGCGCCTGTAACTGCGCAAGGCGCTCATCCATTCTTCTCTCGAAAGCGTCCAATCGTCCATGCACAAAATTGGATAGTGCCTCCAACTCCTTTGACACCCAAGGCTTTACCTACTCCATCAGAACTTTAACCTATAGATCCGGGTGTGCCTGCTGCTTTTCAGCCTTAGCTAGCCGCCTATCCATATCAACCAAAAACTCCTGAGAAATCGTAATTAGGCCGGCTGTAGTGGCTCGTGGAGGAGAAACTGGTGGTCTAGGTGCTGCTGCGGTGGATGATGACTCAGGAACATCAACAGGTGTGGAGGTTTCCGGTACATCTGTAGCCTCAGGATAGCTACCTATCTCTTTAACCTTAATAGGCTCAGCCGCTAACTCAGTGAATTGTGCAGCATCAATTTGCATACTGCTGGCAAATGCCTCTGCTAATATATTTGCTCCAGCGGATGCAGCTGCCTGATTCCTTGCTCTCAATACCGGGTTTGTGTCATCTCGAATCAACCCGATATTTGTTATCTTCTGGACCACTATTCTCTGATCAACTGATGGCAACTCCGACACCTTTACTCCTGATAGAGTCTATCAATCAGACAAGGAAATGGAATTGTAGTACCGTCATTGATTTCCCACTCTCTAATCTCCTCAGCAATGTACCGCGGGAAATTGATGTCATATCCCTCCATAATACTTGCTACCAATGTCGCTCTATTAGGGGAGAGGATGTTATTATTGCTGGTTGGTACCAGCCTATGCCGCAACAGTGACCACCAAAATTTAGTCTGAAAGTTGAGTGTGGCCTTCTTGATCTGAGACTCTGTGCCATGCAACCATTCAACCAGCAGACCTCTTGTAGCAATGACTCGAGATAATTAAGTGTATTGTCTGATGCGCTCCTGACTATTCAGCATTTTTGTCTTAACTTTCTTTAGCTCATATAGCCTATGGTTGAGCTTGACTATGTTTATTAGGGCATGATAGTCTGGCCCATACAGTATCCTGGAGATCTTCCTCTCAGATATATCCACCGGAGTCTCTCGAACCAACACCTACATCAAGGCAGGCCTCTTTTTCTAGTCTTGGCCTCCTAATGCTAAATGTTGTAGTGTGGCTGCGTAGGTTGCATAGAGTTCTCGGACTAAGCATGGGATGTAGCTTCCTGATGGCTCATTCAACCACCCGAACATATACTTGTTGAACATAGCTTGTAGCTCTGGAAGGTCCTTCAGCCCCGTATTGACCAGCCTCGGCTCCTCGTATATGCTCCTTTTTGGATTTTATTTATCATTAGGAGAAATATCTCCGTTGTATATGGCCCTCATACCATGAATACACCATCTCCGCACGTTCCTTGGTTGATTATTTGATGTGTTCAAGGTCTCATTCAATTCATCATCGGAGTTTCCTTGTCGAGCATGTGACTCGTCAGCTATCTCTATGTTTTGCCCAATTGTAGGGGCCTCAGGAACAAGTGCAGTTGTAGCCATGGCATTATCATCAGTGCGGCTGGAAGGATCCCTAGCCAGTGGAGTAGGAGCATCGACCAGGGCTGTCGGATTTGAAGTTTGTTGAGCCCTAGCCCTGGTTGATCTCCTCACTAAATGCTCCTATGATATGTCATATTCTTCCTTCGAGCTACTTGATTCTTTAGAAGAGGATGGCTCATTATGAAGTCTATGGTATGAAGGTTGACTGCGCTCAGGTACTTATTTCTTTGCCTGACCTTTCCTTGGTGTACCTCTCGGAGCCATTGTACCTATTGAAACATTGTTAGTATATGAGATGAGATGACACAAAAACATTTTTAGATTGCTGCTCAGTGGACCTGACGAGTGACTAAATGAGTTGTTTCCACTACCAACGACTTGTGAAGTGCCTCGTTGTCTCAAACCATCCTTTCTTGATGTTGGGCCAGTGTACTTGACGACTGGTCCCAAGAGTCATTACTAAAGGCAACGAGTCGTTAGTTACACTATCTTCTTGATTGAATTTACCACTCAGGACGAGCTACACAATGAGTCGTTTGATGATCTAATGACTCGTGATGTAGCTCGTGCTCAAGAGTTTCAGTTTACCCATCCTTCATTCATCTTCATCTACTAGTTACAGTTTTAATTCCACAAACATAGAATTATCAAATTCTCGAATCAACACATGTAAGTTCAAACATGATTCAAGTGTTTAGTCTATCTAGGGTTTCGAAAAAAAATTTGTTCAATAGCTTACACCTAAATTTTCCATGAAATTCACAAGATCAGGTCAAATGCAAACTCATTATATATGAAAACTAATGGAGAAGAGAAGTCTCAAGCGATCACTCACAGTAATTTTGAGTTAGAGCAGGACAAGTAGAATTTTTGCAATCTTGTGACACCTCGGTGGGTGCGGTCGTGTGTGTGTGAGGATGTTGTGATGTAGTGCGAGGATTTTTCGATGAGATTGAGAGATGAAGAAGAGGGGATTTTGAAGTTGTAATGTTTCTTGGTTCAAACTCAAGTGGAAATTTGAAGAATAAAAGAAATATGTTTAACATAATTTAAGTTAATATTTCACCCTAATTCTAGCATGGGTCAGGTCGAATTACAGTTACTTAAAACACCTGACGACCCATGTAACGATTTGTTAAGTGATTAAACGAATCATTTTTTTCCTTCGTGCTGTGACTGGAGTTCAACAAATTTACCTGGGACCTAACGAGTCAAGCAACGACTCGTGGTGTCACCCAACGAGTCGTGGCCTGAGTCGTGGTCCTTGGACTATTGTAGCTTCATGACGGATCACG
This sequence comes from Datura stramonium, assembly GCA_018107945.1. Classification (NCBI taxonomy): domain Eukaryota; kingdom Viridiplantae; phylum Streptophyta; class Magnoliopsida; order Solanales; family Solanaceae; genus Datura; species Datura stramonium. Next base: position 248,967 of record JACEIK010000859.1, read on the forward strand.
TAACAAATCGTTTGGTCTCCCAATGATTTGTTGAGTGAGTCATTATCACCTTTTTCAATTTGATTCTGACTTTGATCAAGTGTACATGACGGTGGACCTCACGATTCGTTTCCATAAGAGACAAATTGTTAAGTCAACCGTTTCTCCCTTATTTTCTATGATTGTCTTCACGATTGGACTGAACGAGTCGTCAGGTCAAACGAAGACTCGTTCTGTGATATTTTTCACCAAAACTGAAGTTCCAGATTTTGGTTCCAACTTCAAATTTTCCATCTTAATCACCTGCACCCATTAACAAACGTAAACATTGTATTTTTCTTACAATTACAACTTGGGTTGCCTCCCAAGAAGCGCTTGATTTAATGTCTTGGCACGACGTGGGTGTTTTGGCTACTATGACTTCACCAAAACACCTCCATGGGTTGCCTCCCATGCAACGTCTAATCTAACGTCGCGGGATGATGCAAGTCCCTTGACTACTCAAAATTCGTCAAGTAATTCATATTCGTCCTCCAGTGTTGAAACCATGTCGAATTCCCTTGGTTGCTTCATGGTCCGGCAAATGTTAAAGGTGACTGATCACGGGCAAAAATATCATGCCCATGATACGCTTTATAACTTAAATTAGTCGTGTTGTCTAAGCTATTTTATACATTTTCATGTGATTTTATATAA
>JACEIK010000859.1:256868-278794 GCA_018107945.1 Datura stramonium
TAGAAATGGATAGTTAGAGGAATGGGTCCAGTCCCTGTGGGTTTGACAATCCGGTTCTTAAAAAGAGCCACTATATTACTTGCACGATCCGTACACTTGCGGGCTCATCAGTGACCTCTTCTTTGTTTATCCTGAATTTTAACTAGCCTGCCTCCACATCTACTAGAGCACTATCGGTTACAAGGAATGGTTTCCCCAAAATGATGGGGACCTCAGAATCCACTTCGCAGTCTAGAATCACGAAGTCTGCTGGGAATATAAATTTGTCCACCTTGACAAGATCATCAAATAGGATCCCCACCAGCTTTTTAACGGTTCTGTCAGCCATCAGTAGCTGCATCGTAGTTGGTGTGGGGGCTCTCAAGCCCAACTTTTTGAACACTACTAGACATCCCTTTGCAAAGCGCCTTTGCAAACTTGACATCCCCAATGGTGCAAGGTATAGTAAAAGCACATGGGTCTTCCTTCTTCTGAGCTAGGACCCCTGTAGTTATGGAACCACAGTGGTGCAAATTATCGGTAGGTTTAAAACTTACAGTCCTTTTTCTGGTGACAAGGTCCGTCATAAATTTAGCATAGCCGGGCATCTACTCAAGTTCCTCGATTAATGGGATGTTACACGGACAATTGCTTTAGCATAGAAATAAATTTGTGATACTTCTCATCTTCGGCCTTCTTTTTCAAACGTTGTGGATAAGGAGGAGGAGGTTTAAGGATCGATGTTGAACTTTGTTTTGCCTCCTTCTCCTTCTCGTGGGCAACTCCTTGCTCCTTTGCATTACTGGGAGCAGTATTCACATACGAATCTCCAACCAAAGTTGGGTTTTCAAAATCTGCTACACTGTCATCATTCATCAAGACGGGCTTTTCTGACTCATTAATTACAACTGGCATAGGAGGATCATTTGTCGCCTTCCCACTCCCAGTAGTGACTGCCATGCAATGATTGTCATTTTTCATATTTTGCACTGTGTTGCTGGGAAGTGTGCCTTTCTTCCTCTGATTCACTGTAATAGACATCTGACTCATCTACTGCTCAATCTGCTTAATGGCCATGGCATGTGACTCCACCTTTTGATTTAAACCATAAATATTAGCGTGGAGCTCCTTAAAATGGCTGCCTGTTGTCTCCAACTGCTTAAGTACTTTAGACAACATGTATTCAATCCTTGAACCACTGGACTCTAGCTCACGGTTCCTTAGAGGAACATACAGACCGCTTCTATCATTCTTGTACTCATCACGCTTCTTCCAGTCTCCATTATCTCTGTACTGGTCTCCGTTGTAATTATTATCCCTGTAAAAGCTCCAACCTTGGTTCCCTAGACCTTGATGCCAAGAGTCTTGGTTAGACCCTTGGGTGTTGGTCCGGAAACCTGCCCTCTGATCGTTCAGATAGTTAGCTTCCTCCTCAGAATTAGATTCACATCCGTCATTTCTCGGGGCCTTGCCTTGAGAACCCACAACATTTACTTTCTCAGCTCTAGCTCCTATCAGATGCTTAGCAAGCAACCCCATAGTTGTTTTAATCTCAGCAATATCTTGATCACGCTCTTCATCTTTTCTTCTTTGTTCTGCATACATACCAACCGCAGTAGTAATAATAAACTATCCTTCGAAAATAAACCTAAATAATGTATTTATAGTTCCAAGAAAATCTTTTCCTAATTAAAACTGGAAACCAGTTCGTCAGTGATCACGGGCTTGGTAATGATTCATTAGGACCTTTGACGGGTCGTGCCTTACCAAAATCAGCCATCCTCAACATCCAACCCAGTTATGGCAATGGGTCACCTAACGACTTGTTGTGCCCGGGCACGAGTCCTTAGGCCTCTCGTGGCCCAACCTCCTCAGATTTCTAGTGCACCCTACGAGTGGCTCTAGTGGTCTCCCAATGAGTCATTTAGTCAACTAGCGACTCATTATGTCTTCAGTCATCTCTACTGGTTACTTCTTCAATTATTCCTCTCCCAGTCTCCATGACGGACCTCATGACTCGTTACCAGATGTAACGAGTCGTTCCCTCAACCCGTCAGGTACACTGGTCTTGTATTTTCAAAACTCAAAATTTTCCCACGACTTCAGCAATGAGTCGTACTAAGTGCCAACGACTCGTGAAGTGCCTGACAGTCACCTGTTTAGTTGTTTTAAGCATTAATTTTCCTAGTTTACTTCCGAACCTATTTTCCTGCAACATTAAACACAAAACACATCATACCTATAAAAACATACCGGAATGTGCAGTTTCTTGATTTTAAGCATCAAAAGTGCCGTAAAATCACGACACATCACCTACATAAGATAGGAATCTAGAAGTCCAGGACGTTATCTTCCCAAATATTTTTTCAAGAAATAGATGACATAGAATGACATAAAGTCTTTTAATACTTAGAGTTGCACCTAAATATTTTATGGAAACTCGCCCTTAGGAATGCCAATAATATCTAGTATTTTAATTTGTATAGCCCGATTTTCTCCTTCAAAGTAAACAGAACACTTCTGTAGATTAGCATGAAGTCCTGCAACTTGGAAAATTTTCGAGAAACACTAAAATAAACTCTAAACTAATTGCATATCAACCCTACTATATAAAAGCAAGTCATCAACAAAGCTAAGCTGAATGATCCTCATCTTGGCACATCTTGGGTGAAAATGAATTTTTTTGTCCAGTGTGAAGATTCTTCAATTATCTATTTAGGTATTCCAGTGCAATAACCAAAAAGAGGAGACATATGGTCTTCTTACCTCAAACCCCTTCTAGAAACAAATGGAGGAGTTGGAATATCATTGAGGACAATAACATAGGTCACAATAGTAAGACATGTCATGATCCATTCAATAAACTGGTTAGAAAATAAAGACTAATCAAAACTTTCTCCAGGAAAATCCATCATATTGAATCATAGGTCTTTTGGAGGTTTATCTTCAGCGTGTATCTTGGAGAAATCTCCCTCCTATTATAATCTTTGACAAGTTCATGGCTAAGGAAAATTTTATTAGATATCGCTTTTCATGGTATAAATTGTTGCTAATAGAGAAGATAAAGTAGAAGAAGAACTACTATCATGTTATCGTTAAGAGAAGAAGAAGAAGAAGAAGAAGAAGATTAGAAGATGAAGAAGACTAGAGATGAAGAAGGAAATGCATAGTAATACTCATTCAAAGAGTTCATTAAGATACTTATTCTTGTACATAGGCTAGTCTTTATATAGACTAGAAGAAGGAGAGATTAGTTCTTTAACTAACTATAACTAATTCATAACTAACTAACTAACTATTCTAACTGACTTATTAACTTATATATGGAACTGATCCTTATCTGCTTTTTACATCAATTAGCACAAATGTTGTCGGACTTCCATCAATAAGGTCTTCTACAACTTCATACATTCTCTTAGTAATAATTTTAGATATGATGTTATACAACAGATTGCAATAAAAATAGGTCTAAAATCTTTGGTAGTCATAGGATGTTTAACTTAATCGTTAACCCTAAGAGTTGGTTTGTAAAACCTAATCACCTCTTATTGCACTTTTATAGCCTTTTGTAGCAAATTACCATACACACTAATAAGATTCCTAATATGATTTTGTTCCATCCTATTTCTCATACAAATATGCAAATAGGTAGTATTTGAGTCTCCTAGTTTAGGCCAGTTAACTCTAGCTTTCTATTTGAGAGACCTCTCTTGAAGTAGATGTCACTTTTTCCATTTTATCTTCAATTGAGCCTATTCCTCAAAAGAGTTGTTTGTGATTGTATACTTGATTCATTTGAGCTTGGATTTGTCATGATCCGAGTTAGAACTCTAGACGTGACACGGTATTTGGAAGTGACCTCAAGCTAACCCATGTTTTAACATCACATTGGTAAACTAAGTAAAAATAAGTGGAAACTGTATAAAATCACATTGGTAAACTAAGTAAAAATAAGTGGAAACTGTATAAAAGATATACTTATCCAAGTAATATTGATTTGAAAAGAGTAACCATAACTGAAAAGAATACTGAACAACTATGTCTGAAAGCCAACTATTAACTTATGAGTTACTGGGACAAGCCCCCAACTAATTCTAAAATCTGCCTAAATAAGAACTGACTGAAAAGAAAGCATCGTCCTCGAAAGATGAGGACTCACCAAATAACGTCGCTACTAAGATCTTCGGAGGGGGAAACTACTAACGATGTTGAGACTGAGAACCTGTGCCTGTATCATAATACTATACAGCATAGAAAGTATGCGTCAGTACTTTGAATATACTGGGAAAGTGAGATATACAATAAGCATGGAAACTAACAAACTGAACTGAAATGACATGAAATGACCAACTGGTACTGAGTACTAATGGAGGCTGAGCTATAATTGTGATACGATCAATAATGACCCTGACTGATGGTCATAACATGTTCTAGAACTGAGTGACTGAATTGAGCTAAACTGAGACTAAGCTCAATTGAACTGTACTGACAAGTGGGAGAGTCTGTAACCGACATATAACCACGTGAACTAGATGTGGAGTCCGATGTATACACCCAATCGGAGAAAGCCCACTGTATCTTGCTAGGGTATATTGGCTGATCTGGGTGATCACAAGTCTGGGGCCCATTCGAGCTAAAACCTACGGTGGCAACATAGTTCTGGAAACCTGAGTGCGCTGGAACTCCGTTGGTGCTAAGTACTACTCCCACTGGATAGTCCTAACTTGACTACTAAACTGATAGCTCAAAGTTGGGGTCCTAGACTAAGTGAGGAATACTTATCTGGAAGTAACTTGAGAGTCTATAGGACCGGATAACTGAAAATTTGTGTTCTAAGACTATCTAGAGCTACTTATCTGGAACCGTCGTAACCGTCTAGAGAACAATCTGATAACTGATACTAATGAGCATTACTGAACTCCCAAGAACTGACTATCGTCAAACTGATCAACTGACTTATTGAAAGATACTGAAGATGCTAATTTCTGACTGAGACTGAACTAGCATGCAAACTAACTATAAACTCACATGACGGGAATAACATGAAATTCAGAAACTAACAAAGTCAAAAAATAATTGTATCTAGTCAACTATGCAAGATCCAAATTTACTGCATTCATAGAATTAGGTCTAAACCATATTACATGAAGAACTTAGCAACATGATCACTAAGTAGTGGAAACATATCGAGAATTCATATGAACAACAATCCACAAGAATTAATCAGAATCTGACTGAAAAATTTATCCTAATTCAAATCCTCAGGGCTAGAATTGATAAGAAATTTCAGAAGGATTTTGGGTCACAAGGGAAGGGCGATTCCCTTGTTGAATTCCCAATACCTAGTGTAGAATCCTTGAGAGAAAATCTGTAGAAATCTTGAAGAACGCTGGAAGCCATAGCTTACTGTACTGACTGTCTAGAACTTCTATTTTCTAAAAATCATAAGTTGAGAGGAATAAGAGGGATTAAGTAGATTTCCCCTTTAATACCCTCCTAAACATGCCCAAAACAACATAGTTTAGTAATTAATAGTTGAAAGTTACAAAAATTCCCCTGAGATAAAAGTCTGAAAACTGCCCGTCGGGATCCAAGGGGTCACACAACGAGTTGTTGGTGGACACCACGACTCATTGGGACCAATAATTGGTCTTAGGCTTGAAATTCATGCTCACTGGAAAATGGCAACTGAGAGGACAGCGACTCGTTGTGTCATGCCCTAAAACTGGGGTAGGACGCAACTGGTACTCGATTCATGATTGACCGAGAAGCCGGCTATATAGCATCTATAAATGTAACACTAAGGCTGACCAAGCAACCTGTCACAACCAACCAAGATAAATAATGGACCAATAATGCCTTGATAATAATAAATATGCAACCTAGAAAGCCGACAAGGCTACAATAAATCTAAGCAGAGTAATGGAAAACCAACACGACTACACAACCGACACTACTATACAAACTAGTCTACATCAGCCTCTACAAAGTAAACAAACTAAAATGCACGGGATAGGGCCTCGGCCTTGCCCATGCTATACACAAAACTCAAAATAGTCAAAACTAGGACATGGCTCATGGAAGAGAGGAGAATACCACTATTCCACTAAAATCTGGCTTCTACTGCGTCCGATGATCTAAGCCTCAGTATGTACCTACAACACGATTGCAGAAGGGTCCCAAGATGAAGGGACTCCAGTACGCATAAAATGTATTGGTATGTAAGGCTAAAAACTATAAACATGTAAGATAAAATTGATAACTGGGCCAGAAATAAGGAATAGTAACAACTCGGAATTCTGAAAACAAAAACCTGACAATAACTCATTATTGAAGTGTAAATGAAATCATTTAATACACAACAAAGACTATAACTGAAATGTCAGTGGCCAACCGATTATAAAATCTATATACAATTCGTCCAGCCAATGTATCACACTGGGGTAAAAATAAAAATACCTCCAGCCAGTGTACCACACCGGATAAAATCCATCCAACCGGTGTACCACACCGGGGTGAAATAATAATACCTCCAATTGGTGTACCACACTGGGGTAAAATCAATAAATCTTAAATAAAATAATAAATGAAGCCGATATGGCTTATACTGGACCAACTTAATACGTATAGCATAGAAATGATGAATACTAAACATGTGGCCTGCATAGGCCTCCTTCGTAATGCATCACTGCAAGTGAGCACACATAACATGTAAAGCTAAAAATGGAACTTAACTGCATGTATTCAAAACTTGTATAAATCATAAGGAACTGCGGATAACCTAAGAGTTTCAACAAGATTTATAGATCGTGTTCGAATGACATTAAAACTCGGAGACTCGCTAGCTTATCGTTCGTCTTAAGGAAAAGGGATTATGAAAACTCCCCTTGGCCTGGCCTATTTCATAACATACACATAAGATAAAGGACAACCATCACTAGGCAGTACTAATTCAATAAGCTCGTTTATTCATAATAGCTTGCGATGTCTTTACTTGGCTTAAAATTGTTTACACGTCATCATCTTGGCTCTTTCACCAATTTCAATTAGCAACCAGACCTTTAAACACATTTAACATTACATATATATATACATAACATACAGTAAGGACCAGTTAAAAATGCCCATGCTGAGGGGTCTCCAACTCAATGTACAACTACGACAACAATCAACACAATATCACACTTTAGATGGCTCATTTCAGCTAGGCATAATCTTAACATTTAACCTCAATAAAACATGAAACTTTAAATCTGAAATGAAGCTTAACATACTTCCTTAAGACTTTGAAAGAGGTTGCTAGCTCATTCGATTCACAATGCACGAATCGTGCTTAAAAGAACGATAGACGGGGCGCCATACATACCTTTCTCTGATGAACTTTTCTCTGGTTGATTTCCTATTTAAATGATCAGCCTTCAACCTCCTTAATCTAGTGGTTTTATAGGCCAACAAAAAGCTTAATTTGTAGCACAAAATGCATCCTAAAATAACTAACCAAAGGCAGTCACAATAGCAACAACAACACACGGCAACATCAACAATATTTAGCCATTTTCTCAACTAGTTTTCACTAAGTTTTGATGGAGAAACAAGTAGAAATTTTTACCTTAGTTTTTTTGTAACTCCTCCCCTCAATATGAAGTATAATTCTAGAAAAATAAACATTCGAAAAGCCTAAGAAAACGAGCAAAACTCAGCTCACAAACAGTCCATCGGCAGCTTACTTAGCTGCCAATTTCCAGATTTTTGCTTTGCAATTTGAGAGGTTTAAAAGGGGCAAAATCCTTACCTTTCCTCCTGGTTTAAACACCTAATCAAATATGGATATATAGGCAGTCCAAACAGATTTTGAAACCAGATCAAAATCTTGCCAAAACGAGCTCCAAAACAGCCCCTAGCACACTTGGCCAAGTAATCTCAACTTATCTTGTGATTTGCTTGGACTTTGCTTGATATTCCTCCTTGATTTTATTTGTCCTAGCTGCTGGAATTGAGAGAGAAATGGAATCCTTAGCAAGCTGGTCAATTTAGATTTAGATGAACATGTTTTCTGCAATTGAAAAATCAGATTTTAAGTAAATAGGACGGTGGAGGTTCTAAGGCGTCATGCCCATGTCCCCGCTCGGGGTGTTTCGCTAAAATGCCCATAACTTCTTACTCTAAATTTAGATTTACAAGAGGTTTGATGTTATGAAAAATAGACTCAGAACTTTAATTTGATAGGTCGTGGAGCTTCTAATTCATTATATATTGGAAGATATGATCATTTAAAGTTGACCCTTACTTATAAACTTCACATACTCTTTGGCTTTCCGTTCGTACACATTTTCCTTGTCATCTACAACCAATATACAATCCGTACTTTCCTTAACCTAGCATACAAATATCAAATAATTACAAAAAAAAATTTGGGGTGTTATATTCTCCCCTCCTTAGGAACATTCATCCCCGGATGGAAATTAATTTCACTTAATATGCTTCAAAATAGATACTCAGTAACTTAGGTATCAAATACATACCATAACATCATGTCGACATTGTAAATAGGTGAGGATATTTCTTCTTCTTTTCCTCCTCAGCCTCCCAAGTCACTTTCTCGATGTTATTACTTTGCCACAATACTTTAACTGAAGTGACTTCTTTGGTTCTAAGTTTCCTGACTTGCCGGTCAAGAATAGCTACTGGGACCTCGGTATAGGTCAGCTCCTCAGAAATTCGGACATCATCGATAGGCATAACAAGGGTTGGCTCTCCTATACACTTTCGCAACATTGACACATGAAATACTGGGTGGACTGTCGCTAGCTCTGGTGGCAACTCCAACTCATAGGCCACTTTGTCTATCCTATGGATAACTCTGTAGGGCCCAACATATCTAGGGCTTAGCTTGCCCTTTCGGTCAAATCGCATGACACCTTTCATAGGCGACACTTTCAGGAAGACCCAATCATCAACAACAAACTCCAGCGCTCGATGACGTACATCTACATAATACTTCTGCCTGCTCTGGGCCATCTGAAATCGATCTCTAATAAGTTTCACCTTGTCAATAGTCTGTTGCACTAAGTCTATCCCCAATAACTCTGCCTCACGGAGTTCAAACCAGCCCACTGGTGACCTGCACTTTTGCCCATATAAAGCTTAATATGGGGCCATCTGAATACTTGCATGGTATCTTTATTATAGGAAAACTTAATCAAGGAAACATGATCATCCCAGGTTCCGTCAAAATCTAGAACACAGGCATGCAACATATCTTCAAGCGTCTAAATGGTGCATTCAGCCTGTCCATCTGTCTTAGGATGAAATGCGGTACTGAGGCTTACCTGAGTGCCCAGGCCTTTTTGGAAAGACTTCTAGAAGTTTGCTGTGAACTGAGCACCTCTATCAGAAATAATAGATAAGGGGACGCCATGCAGGTGAACTATCTCCCATATATAAAGCCTAGAATAATCCTCTACGACATATGTGGTCTTAACTGGCAAGAAGTGAGTTGATTTAGTTAATCTATCAACTATTACCCCCAGATAGAATCATGCTTCCTGCTTATTCGAGGAAATCTTGTAATAAAATCAATATTAATCACCTCCCATTTTCAGGCTAGAATTTCTATATCCTGCACTAGACCTCCAGGCCTCTGGTGCTCAACCTTCACTTGTTGGCAATTGGGACACTGAGTCATAAGACCGGTGATGTCCTTTTTCATGCCATCTCACCAATATAGCTGCCTCAGGTCACGATACATCTTTGTGGCACCTCTGTGTACTGAATATCAAGAATAATGAGCTTTATTCATAATCTATTTCGTAGTTCACCCACATTAGGTACACATAGACGGCCCTGGTATCTAAGAACTCCATTGGGTCCACAATCAAATAGGGTCTTCTTATGTTATGGTATACTATCTCTCAGTAAGACTAACTCTGCATCATCATATTGTCGTTGCTTAACTTTTGCTACTAAGAACGATTCTGTTGTGTCTTTTAACAACAATACCCCCATCTTTGGCATCCAGTAACCGAATCTGTAAGTCAGCCAACCGTTGTAGAGTCTTCTTCATTTCAATCCTGTCAACCTGAATATGACTCAAGCTACCCATAGACTTGTGACTTAGCGCATCAGCTATAACATTTTCCTTGCCCGGATGATATAAAATGCTAACATCATAAGTCTTTCAATAATTCTAATCACATTCTCTGGCGTAAATTCAACTCCTTCTGCTGAAACAAATACTGGAGGCTCTTATGATCTATGAAGATATCAACATGTACCCCGTCTAAGTAGTTGCACTAAATCTTCAATGCAAATACCACTGCGGGTAACTAAAGATCATGGGTAGGATAATTTTGCTCGTTTCTTCCTCAACTGTCTAGAGGCATAAGCAATGAACTTGTCGTGTTGCATCAGAACACAACCTAGCCCAACTCTCAAAGCATCACAATAGACCACATAACCCTCTACACCCTCTGGAAGAGTCAGGACAGGTGCTGAAGTCAGCCTATCCTTTAACTCTTGAAAACTTCACTCACATGCCTCTGTCCACTGAAACTTAGCTGCTTTATGAGTCAACTTTGTCAATGGCACAGCGATAGTAGAGAAACCTTTCAAAAATCGGCGATAATAACTTGCTAACCCCAGAAAGCTATGAACCTCTATAGGATTCAAGGGTCTGGGCCAACTCTTTACTGCCTCTATCTTCTTACTATTCACTCTTATACCTTCAGCTGTAATTACATTACCAAGGAAAGACACAGATGTTAGCCAAAATTCAAACTTAGAAAATTTAGCATACAACTTATGCTCCTGGAGAGTCTGTAACACTATTCTCAGGTGATCTGTATGCTTAGTCTCTGATCGTGAATAAATCAGGATGTCATCGATAAGGACAATCACGAATACATCAAGGAAGGGATTGAACACCCTATTCACCAAATCCATAAATGTAGTTGGGGCATTAGTAAGCCCAAATGACATCACTAAGAACTCATAATGGTCATATCTGGTTCTGAAGGCAGTCTTAGGGATATCAACTTCCCAAACCCATAACTGATGGTACCCGAATCTCAAGTCAATCTTTGAGAAGCATCTAGCACCCTGTAATTGATTAAACAGGTCATCAATCCTGGGAAGTGGGTATTTTTTCTTAATCATAACCTTATTCAGCGTTTGTAGTCAATATACATTCTTAATGACCTATCTTTCTTTTGCACAAAGAGCACTGGTGCACCCCAAGGTAATACACTAGGTCGAATGAATCCCTCTTCAGGCAGATCTCTCAACTGCTCCTTTAATTCCCTTAGCTCTGCAGGAGCCATTATGTAAGGAGGGAAAGATATAGGCTAAGTACCTGGAAGTAGATCAATAGCAAAATCTATCTCCCTTTCAGGAGAAATTCCAGGCAAATCCTCTAGAAAGACCTCAGGGAACTCATTTATAATAGAAATTGACTGGAGAGTCGTAGGCTCATATTCCAAGTTTCTTACCCTAACCAAGTGGGAAATACAAAATTTGGATATCAACTTATGAGCCTTAAGGTATGAAATAAACTTACCTTTAGGTGAAGCGGCATTACCTTGCCATTCCCGGACTGGCTCGCCAGGAAAATTGAATCTGACAACCTTAGCTCTGCAATCAACATTAGCTTAACATGCCGCAAACCAATCCATACCCATTATGTCATCAAAATCAACCATTTCAAGCTCAACTAGATCATCTAAGGTTGATCTATCACATACCAATACTACACAGTTCCAGTAAACTCATCTAGCTAACACAGATTCGCCAATTAGCGTAGAAACAACAAATGGTATAGATAATAATTGAGGGACTATCTCAAACTGACTCGCAACCAACGGTGTTAGATAAGAGAGTGTAGAACCAGGATTAAGTAAGACATATACTGCACGAGAATAAATAATCAAAGTACATGTAATAGCATCAGGTGAGGCCTCCTGGTCCTGTCGACCACCCAAAGCATAAAATCAATTCTAGGTTGCCCCAAAACTAGAATCCTCTCTCCCTCCACCTCTACCACGCCTGCTTCCAGCTGAGGATCAGTTCTAGGAGGTCGAACGAAGGATGACGAAGCAACCGCTGATTGCACCTGATCCGCCTCGACCCTATCTAAATAATCCCTCATAAAGTGCCCTGGATGCCCACAATGATAGCATACATTCTTCCCCTGACGACATTGCCTAAATGAGATTTTCCACACTAAGGACAACTCGGCAATGGTGGTCGCCTCTGCCCCACCCGCTCCTGTCATCGAGAGATAGATGGAGCTGGGCCTTGCTCTCTTCTTTGTCCCTAAAACTGAGGTGGGGCACTCCCTACAGGCCTAACTGATTGCCTGGATAACTCAGCCCCTGGGTCACCCTGCGACCCTCTATAAGAACCCACAGTCCTAGCTCTCTTTCATTGCTCCTGCTGTCTCGGAGTATCCTGTAATTGATGAACCAAATCCTTCGCTCTATGGGTGAAAGCCTGAATTTGTGAAATGTCCATGTGCTCCTGAGTAAATACCCCTAAACAATCTCTAGCTACATGAAGCCCCAACCCAAACACGAACCGATGAACTCTATCATCCATTATCTAAACCATGTGCGGAGCATACATGGCAAAAGAATTAAACTGAAGACAATACTCACGCACACTCATACTTCCCTGCTCTAGGTGCAAAAATTGCTCAGCTCGAGCCTGTCGAAGCTCCCGTGGTAGATAGTGGTGCATAAAAGCCTCGGAGAACTCTTCTCACTCAGCTGGCAGTGCATCATCTACTCTAGAACGAGCCCAAGCCTTATACCACAATATAGCCACATCACGTAGTTTGAAGGCTGCCAACTCTACTTCCTCAGTCATTGTGGCTCGCATCACCTTCAATACCGTATAAGTTCGATCAATAAAGTCTTGAGAATCCTCGCTCGACTCTGATTCGGTGAATATGGGAGGGTTCAAAATTAAGAACTCACGAGCCCTGGAACTCTCGGTTTCCTGGCCTCTATGTCTCTTTTGTCACCTCCAATCGCCACTCCTGACCTGTGGCTATACGAGCCATTAGTTGAACAGCTCCCTCGAGACCCTGTCCTTCAGGAACAACCGAATGTACCACAGGCGAGGGAGGGTCTGCCCCTCTACTACCCTCAGGTACTGCTGGTGCGGGAGGAGCTGGAGGTCTATCTACTATTGCTCTGACCGGTGTGGGAGGAACTGTAATACCTGGGGCAGGAGACTCACTCAGAGCCTCTAACCTGTCTCCCTAATCCATTGGAGGGAGACTAGTACCCTCCCCAACAGTTGTGCCAATCAACCTCTTAGTCATCTTCCTTGTCATAGGCGTACTATGAAACAATAACACAATTTAGATATCACAGTACTTATGACCTCGACCTATAACACGAAATATTAGTAAAAGAAGTGAAACAATTCCTAGATGTCTTGTAACCTCCTGATTATAAGTATGGTGCACAACATACCCATAAGCAAGACTCTACTAGACACGGCTTTGTGGACTTCCTAGGACACGACTTCGCTCTGATACCAAGTCTGTCACGCCTCAAAACTGGGGTAGGGCGCAACCGGCACTTGATTCATGATTGATCAAGAAGCCGGTTATATAGCATCTATAAATGTAACACTAAGGCTGACCAAGCCACCTGCCACAACAAACCAATATAAATACTGGACCCATAATGCGTTGACAAGAATAAATATGCAACCTGAAAAGCCGACAAGGCTACAATAAAGCTAAGAAGAGCAATGAAAAACCAACACGACTACACAACCGACACTACTATACAAACTAGTCCACATCAGCCTCTACAGAGTAAATAGACTGAAATGTACGAGACAGGGCCTCGGCATAACCATGCTGTACACAAAACTCAAAATAGTCAAAACTAGGACATGACTCCTGGAAGAGAGGAGCATACCACTATTCCGCTGAAACCTGGCTCCTACTGCGTCCAATGATTTGAGCCTCGATCTGTACCTGCAGCACAATTGCAGGAAGGGTCCCAAGATGAAGGGACGTCATGTACTGGTATGTAAGGATGAAAACTATAAACATGTAAGATAAAAATGATAACTGGGCTAGAAATAAAGAATAGTAATAACCCAGAATCCTGAAAAATAGAAACCTAACAACAACTCATTATTGAAGTGTAAATGCAATCATCTATTGCACAACAAAGACTATAACTGAAATGTCAGAAGCCAACCGATCATAAAATCTATATATAATTCATCCAGTCAGTGTACCACACCGGGTTAAAAATAAAAATGCCTCCAACCAGTGTACCACACCGGGGTAAAATCCGTCCAACCGGTGTACCACACCGGGGTGAAATAACAATACCTCTAACCGGTGTACCACACCAGGGTAAAATTAATAAATCTTAAAAAAAATCATAAATGAAACCAATATGGCTTATACTAGAACAACTTAATACATATAACATATAAATGATGAATACTAAACATGTGGCCCGCATAGGCCTCTTTCGTAATGCATAAATGCAAGTGAGTACAAATAACATGTAAAGCTAGAAAATAGAACTTAAATGCATGTATTCAAAACTTGTATAAATCATAAGGAACTACGGATGACCTAAGAGTTTCAACAAGATTTATAGATCGTGCTCGAAGAACATTAGAGCTCAGAGAATCGCTAGCTTGTTGTTCGGCTTAAGGAAAAGGGATTATGAAATCTCCCCTTGGCCTGGCCTATTTCATAAAATACACATAAGATAAAAGACAACTATAACTAGACAATCCTAATTAAATAAGCTCGTTTACCCTTAATAGCTTGCGATGTCTTACTTGGCTTAAAATCATTTACACATCATCATCTTGGCTATTTCACCAATTTAAGTTAGCAACCAGACCTTTAAACACATTTAACATCACACACACACACAACATGCAGTAAGGACCATCTAACAATGCCCACACTAAGGGGTCTCCAACTCAATGTACAACTACGACAACAATCAACACAATATCACACTTTAGATGTCTCACTTCGGCTAGACATAACTCTTAACATTTAACTCAATAAAACATGAAACTTTAAAGCTTAAATGAATCTTAACATATTGCCTCAAGACTTTTAAAGAGGTTGTTGGCTCATTCGATTCACAATGCATGAATCATGCTTAAAAGAACGATAGACGGGGCGCCTTACATACCTTTCTCCGATGAACTTTTCTCTAGTTGATTTCCTATTTCAAGGATCAGCCTTCAACCTCCTTAATCCAGTAGTTTTATAGGCGAATAACAAGCTTAATTTATAGCACATAATGCAGCCTAAAATAACTAACCAAAGGCAGTCACAATAGCAACAACAACACACAGCAACATCAACAACATTTAACCATTTTCTCAACTAGTTTTCACTAACTTTTGAGGGAGAAAAAAGAGGAAATTTTTACCATAGTTTTGCTGTAATTCTTTCCCTCAATATGAAGTATATTTTCAGCAAAAGAAACAGCCAACAAGCCTAAGGAAAACGAGCAAAACTCAGCTCATAAACAGTCCATCGACAGCTTACTTAGCTGCCAATTTCCAAATTTTCGTTTTACAATTTGAGAGGTTTAAAAGGGGAAAATCCTTACCTTTCCTCCTGGTTCCAACACCTAGTCAAAGATGGATACATAGGCAGTCCATATAGATTTTGAAATGCAGAAAAACTCCTTCAAAACCTTGATAAACCGAGCTCCAAAACAGCCCCTAGCACACTTGGCAAAGTAATCTCAACTTATCTTGTGATTTGCTTGGACTTTGCTTGATGTTCCTCCTTGCTTTTCTTTATCCTAGCAGTTGGAATTGAGAGAGAAATGAAATCCTTAGCAAGCTGGTCAATTTAGATTTAGATGAAAATATTTTCTACAAGTGAAAAATCAAATTTTAAGTAAATAGGGCAGTGGAGGCGCTAGGGCTCATGCCTGCGTCACTACTCGGGATGCTTCAGCAAAATACCCATAACGTTTTACTCCGAATTCCTATTGACAAACGGTTTGATGTTCTGAAAACTAGATTCAAAGACCTTTAATTTTATAGGTCGTGAGACTTCTAATTCATTATATATTGGGAGATATATTCATTTAAAATTGACTCTTACTTATGAACTTCACATACTCTTTGATTTTTCATTCGTACACATTTCCCTTGTCATCTACGACCAATATACAACCCGTATTTTTCTTAGCCTAGCATACAAACATCAAATAATCATCAAAAAAAAATTTGAGGTGTTATACATTGGATGAACCAACGGGTTGTTGTAACTGCTCGTTGCCTCCACTAATCAGAGCTAAAGGATTTCTCGATCTGACGACAGGTGAAAACGATGACTCGTTAGAGGTGACTACGAGTCGTGGGTTTCACTCGTGACTTCTAAGGGAAATTTCAACCCTTACGGGAAACCAATCAAAGAGTGTCAACAATGAGTCGTCAAAACCAACAACGATTCACTGGATGTTTGTTGGTTCTGGAAATTGTCTGAGCAGGTTTCTGAGCTGGAAATACCACGGGTGACAGGACGACCCGTTACTCCTCACAAAGGGTCATTCCATGTCTCGTTGGTTCTCGAAAGGCAACTAGTAGGTTGACAATGACTTAGACAAGGGGTCGCTACTTCTGATAATGACTCATTGTCTCAATCGTTCTGAGACAAAAAATTTCTAATTCACTCTGATTTTTCATGCAAAGTCTGAGTTTGGTCAGGAAAGTTTTAGGGTGTTACAGGATTCCTTCGAGTTTCTCCTTTGCCTCTATAATTTTTGTTTCAATACCCTTAAATTGTTTTATGTTTAACTTTTCCAAAAATATTTTTCAGTCAATTCAACTTCTTTCATACAACTTTGAGGGGTCTATAGGTGTATTTTTTTATCGCAACAGTTCTGAGAGTTTAATAAAAGATGGGGTGGTGCAGCTAAATAGTTAAATAACTTAAAAGGTTTAGGCCTTGTATCAACTCTATCTCTAGTGTAATACATAGGAGTGAGTGATATGAAAATTTAGGATCCATCACAATAATCGCTTGTTATTAATGTAAAGTAAAATGGTAATTCATGATAGCTAAAAGATCTTATTCTTTATTAATCACGAGTAAAACTAATCATAAAAAGATAAGTGGTGGTTGTAAATATAATTTAGTTTAAAAGTTCAGAGCGAATCCCATAGAGAACTAAAATTTAGCTGTAATTATTCAATATCACTAATAAAATAAGTTCAAATAATTATTTAGCTTTAAAGATTATAATTTTTAATTTTAACTAATCAACTAACAAATTTTAAGATATTAAAAATAACTAATTATAGAATGGGGTGAATTCAAGATTAATGAGTCCTAGAGTTATGATTTCTCGACTTGTGGGATTCCTTCTCATTATGTTAGTTATTTCTAGCTGATTTATTCTCTATTAATTCTGACATTTTATTTACTGCAATTCTTTCTATTGCAATTATGATAATTTAAATATATTCTCTCGAACTACTCTAGCTAGAAATTTCTCACCGCTCACCATGACCACGTCAAATTAGTTTTGTTATCTCTAACCCCACTTTTAAACCCACAATATTAATCTCTCATATTCCTAGAAGTGATGTTGTTCAATAATTATCTAAATATGCATTTTCTCTTGATCAACATTTAATAAATAGGCATAATCAATCGATATCATTAAATCAACTAAAATAAATACGTAGAACAAGTAGAAAAGTCCAACGACTCAATTATATATAATAAAAAAAAGTAGCAAGAATTCATTTTAGAAAAAGTTCCATCAAAATCCTAGATAAAGAATTAGCTACTCATAAAAATATATGAAAACACAATACTAAAATTCATAACTAACTGATAAATTCTCACAAAGATATTAAGAACTAGTAAATATGAAGGATAGCATTAATAGAACATAAGAACAAATGAAGAAGAAGAAGATGAAACTATAGATCTGTATATCTTGTATACAATCATGAATCTTGTATGTATATTAGTGGTGTCTGCATTCATCTACATGAGCTCGATATATAGACTTGGGAATAGAAAGCTATAGGAACTAACTAGTAACTGCCGCTAACTAACTCAACTAACTTAACGACCTTAACTAACTTTCATCTTTTACTTCAACATACTAACTTCTATTTTTTACTTCAACATTCCCCCTCAAAATTGGTGGTGTAAAAATGTTGAGAACACCAAGTTTGGATAGAAGAAGTTCATGCTACACTCTGTTCAAACTCTTTGTAAAGACGTTAGCTGGATGGTTATCAGTTGAGATGTATTGTATGTGTATTAATCCCAGTTGGATTTTTTCCCTCACAAAGTGGAAATCTATCTCAATGTGTTTAGTTCTTTCATGAAACACCGGATTAGTAGCTATCTGTATAGCTACTTTACTGTCACTATAAATGTTGATAGGCAGTTGAAGATGAATTTCAAGATCTCTGATCAAACCAGTTAGCCATGTTAACTCAGCTACTGTGGTTGCTAAGCTTTTGTACTCAGCTTATGTTGAGCTTCTTGAGATTGTAGGTTGTTTCTTTGACTTCCATGAGATCAAGGAATCACCTAACTTCACAGCAAAACCTGTCACTGACCTCCTTGTAACTGCACATGATGCCCAATCTGCATCACAATAAGCTGTTAGGATGTCTTTTCTGCTACTAGCTAGAAGTATTTCTTGCCCTGGTTTGTTCTTGACATATCTTACTATTCTTAAGGCTGCATTCATATGAGATTGCTTTGGCTGTTGCATAAATTGATTGAGTGTTTGGACACTATAAGATGGATCAGGTCCGGTAACAGTTAAATATAATAATTTTCTAATAAGCCTCTGATAAGTTGTGATATCACTGAGCACTTCATTTGTTGAATCAGTCGACTTTTGACAGATTTGATCATACTCTTTAGTAGTAAATTTCATGATGCTATCCGTTGGAGTGTTGGCAGGTTTAGCTGCTTTAAGATATGTCTCAGATATCAACTCAAGTGCATACTTCCTTTGACGCATTAATATGCCTTTTTTGACCTTGCAAACTCAATGCAAAGAAAGTATTTGAGTTCACCTAGATCATTCATTTTGAAGGCCTTGTGTAATGTGTTTTTGGTCTCTATAATCAGCTCCAATTTATCACCAGTTATAAGTAGATCATCCACATACACCGATACTATAATTACTCCAAATTCTGTCTTCTTTGTGAACAAGGAATGATCATATTTACTTTGTTTAAAACCACAGCCAATAAGTGTCTCACACAATTTTGTATTCCATTATCTTGGTGCCTGCTTAAGTCCATACAAGGATTTGAAAGTCTGCATACTTTATTGTGCTCCGCCTGACTTTTAAAACCTTGTGGCAAAGTCCATGTAAATCTCATCATATAAGTCTCCTTGAAGAAAAGCATTGTACACATCTATTTGATGGATATACCAACTTCTAGCTGCCGCTATGGCCAATATAGTCCTTAGAGTCACCATTTTTCACTACAGGGTTAAAGGTCTCTTTATAATCTATTCCTTCAGTCTGATTGTAGCCTTTAGCAATCAGCCTAGTCTTGAATCTGTCAATATCACCTGAGGCTTTGTATTTGATTTTGTATATCCATTTGCATCCAATGAGTTTTTTGCCTTGTGGTAATGGTACCACTGTCCAAGTTTTGTTTGCTTCTAATGTCTGAATTTCATCCTCCATTACTTTAAGCCATCTTGTATCCTTGATAGCCTCTGCATATGAAGAAGGTTCAATTATATTAGAGAAAGCAGCAAGATAAGCTTGATATGTTGGTGTTAGATTCTCATAAGATATATAGTTAGCTAATGCAAAAGGCACATTAGTGTGGACATTTAAAGTAACCAAATCCTTCATCCATCTTGGTGGATGTTTCCTCTGGTAGACCTCCTTTGAGGTTGAGTGGCATCAATCTGGTTGATATCACTGACTGGTTCAGCTACATTAGTGATTGGTTCAATTAGATTAGAACCTGCTTCAGTATTACCTGCATTTATATCACTTTTAGTAACAGAAAGTGATAGAGCATTTTCTATACCATTAGTTTCTAATGAAGTATTCATGTCATAAGAATCATCTACCAGTTGCAAATCAGTTGTAGTAGGATTGGGGAATAGGGAAGATGTTTGACATCTAGTTTCTTTAAATGGAAATACATGTTCTCTAAAACTTACATATCTACTAACAAAGAACTTATTGGACACTAAATCATATAGTACATAACCCGTTTTAGTCTCAGAATAGCCCATGTGAATTGCTTCACTTGTTGTAGACATGAGCTTGTGTGTCTCCTGTACTCTCTTAGCATGACACAAACAACCTAAAACTCTTAGGTGAGCTAAGGAACGCTTTTTTTCATACAACTTTTCATAAGGAGACAACCCACCTAACACATTAGATGGTAGTCTATTGATTAAATAAACAGCATCTTGCACACAATAGCCCCAGAATTGTAATGGTATGTTTACTTGAAATCTAACCGCTCTAGTAATTTCTAAGATATGTCTGTGCTTTCTTTCTGCAACACCATTCTGTTGGTGGAGAGTAAGCACATGATTTTTGGTGTATAATTCCTAATCCTTGTAGCAGATCACTACACATGAAATTAATAAATTCAGTTCCATTATTAGTTCTTATATTTTTTTACATGAGTACTAAACTGTGTGTGCACATAAATAAGAAATTGTTTCAGCACAATATAGACATCTGACTTCAACTTTAACAAAAAAATCCATGTCATTCTAGATGCATCATCAACAATAGTCAGAAAACTTTTATATCCATTACAATTTGGTACATGTAAGGACCCCACAAATCCATATGAATCAACTCAAATGCATCTACACTTCTAGAACTGCTAGGCAGAAAGGCAGTCTAACTTGTTTGGCACATTGACACACTCTGCAATCATTTAATATTTCTGATACATGTAAGCTTTGCTTAGGAAATAATTTTGCTAGTACACCAAATGACACATGATCAAGTCTAAGATGCCATAAAATTATACTAGATTTATCTATTTCACATGACTCTATAGACTTAGTTGTACTGGTTGATAGACTAAGCCTAACAGACTTGGTTCCAGAAAATATTGTCTCTGTCTCCTTAGGTTGAATCCCTTTTCAAAATTATTTTTAGATTCTATTTTAGGTGTAGGAAGCGTCTTGATTTAAAAAATTCATATCTTTCAAGGTGATGGAGCCACAGGGAAGCTTGACTTGCTAAAGGCACCCACTGTTTCCAGTTTTCAAGAAATTGGAGCCTTATTGACACTTGACCTTCTTATAACTTGCATTTGTTTTAGCTTGATCCAGCAACTCACCATTTAATGTTATCTAGAAGTGAAGTCTCCTCATAGCGTTCAGCTACTTTATGTTTATTTTGACGATTTTTCTTCTCATTTTGACTCTATAAGTTTGAAACATCAAATAATACTTGTTAACATAAAATCACAATGAAAACACTTTTAATTTATAATTTCATCACAAAGAGCAACAAAAGTATTAGAAAAATATCATAAATCATATAAAATATGCCCAACATTTATTATATAAATGATTAACTCCACATTGCGTGTGTGTGGGTGTTATGTATAAAAGTAAAAATCATTGAGTAGAGGATTCATTTGACGACATTATTGACTCTGTCATATATTAAAGTTTATTCCTTTCAATTGTAGCCCTTGAAATTGGTAATGATTTAGTTAGAAAAGTCAGTCTCCCATGTGACAAAGTTTTAATTATCTCACTTTTGACCAAGAAAATACAAAAGTCAACTTTAAACATTAACATGTGTTGGACCAAAAGGTTTGTTTTCTCTTCTTAGCATACAAAAAAAAATATTTTTTCGTAGTCGTTTGATTTAAAATTAAGATTATTTCAGGATTATAATTTTATTTTCTATGAGAAATTCAATAATATCAAAATTTGATAT
>JACEIK010000859.1:290432-309005 GCA_018107945.1 Datura stramonium
AGCAAGGAAATATAAATCTTCATTTTAATATTTAATTTGAAAAAGTGTCAAAAATTGACAGGAGTCAAAGAAAGCGCGAAACGGTTACGGAGTTTAAGGTTACGGGCAGACGGGCAAAGCACCGTTCGGGCAGCTAAACACGCCCAAAAAGAGAAGATAATAATTTCTCTCGCATACTTTTTTTTTTCTCTCTCTGCGCACACACAACTCAGTAGAGAGAGAGAGAGAGTGAGGGAAAAAAATAAAAAAGAAGAAAGAAACAGTACAAAATGTGAAAAAGTTTGCAGCAGATAAAAAAGAGGTTCATCAGAAGAAGGAGAAGAACTAAACTGAACTGAGAAACACAAAAAGGGGTTGTCCAGACAGAGTAAAGGGTTAACAAAATCTTGGAAAAGAAGTGGAAAAATTTGATCTTTTTTGTATGGGTTATGTGATGAGATCGATTCTTGGGTTTTGAGCTTTGTGGGGGTGTTTTTTCTTGGTTCTGTGATAATGCTATTTTGGTATGGTAATGAGGGCTAGGGTTTTCTTGTATTTTTGGGTAAATGCTGGCTTTTTTTAGTTTGCTTTACTTGGATCTACGAGATTGTTTAGTGAGCTGGCTGCTTGATTTGTAGAAAAAACATATATACATATAAATCTGTATGTGTATTTGATGGTGAAGGTGATGGAGAAAGATACTTTGGTGTCACTGGTGGTGTGGCTAATCTTGGTTGTACATCCTTTTAAGCTCATTTATGCTAATATGGAAGGTTTGTGCTTCTTCTTCACTGCTCCCCCACTCCACCCCCGAGAGCTACCACCTGGGGCCCCATCATCCTCTTTTAGTTAATTTTTAGGTTTATATTTGTTGTTCCATTTTGTGAGATGAGTTCCAAATGTTGAAATTTTTGGTACTAGAAAATCAATATTTGCTTGAAAGTGAAACGAAGATATGCAAAATTGGATTTTGAATTTGACCAATGTGCGAGCAGTTGTTGAATTTTCCCAAAAGGGTAAGCAAGATGCTTAATGAGCTCCCTGCACTGTTACATGTGAAAGTTTTTAGTTATCATTTCCATTTAACCTTAGTGCAATATATTTCCTGTACAAGCTTGAATAATTTCATGTGATTTAATTTGCTTGTTGCCAAAATCTTGATAAACTGCTTTGTTCAGTCAATAGGTTAAATTTTGATGCGCATTTAGGTGGATTAAATATTGTCTATGTTTTCCTAAATGGATACATGAACAGGTGATGCATTGCACACTCTACGGACCAACTTACAAGATCCTAACAATGTGTTACAGAGCTGGGACCCTACCCTTGTTAATCCTTGCACATGGTTTCATGTTACCTGCAACAATGACAACAGTGTTATAAGAGTGTAAGAATCTGTTGTCAGGTTTACCTCCGTTATAAGGGATTTGCTATTCCACTCTTTGTGGTGGTGAGCAAATCAAAATGCAGTTTTTGCTTCTGTAACACTTGTTATATATTCAACCTTTCCAGTGATTTAGGAAATGCAGCTTTATCTGGTCAGTTAGTCCCACAGCTTGGCCTTTTGAAGAATTTGCAGTACTTGTAAGTCTCACTCTATGAACTATGTTTGCTACTTCAGTATTATTTTACAAATTTATACTTGGCAAATTGGCATTAGGTGTATTGGTTTCTCCAGGTGCTCAAGATTTTGCGTGTTACCTCTAGAATTTGCTGCGTGGAAGTACCACAGATGGCTTGCATTAATACTTTTGTATTAAAAAAAGCTGCTGGATTGGCAAAGCGAGCAGAGAACACTTTCTCCTCTCCCCCTCTTGTTTCAGATGGTGTTGTTGTCGATGGAATAGTTGTTAATGTGTTCCCTGGACATCAAAGATTTAAATTTGTACTTCACTAAAAAAAGAATTAAATGTGTATGTTTCACAATTACATACTACTCAATTATGCAACTTTTGGATACTTGGATGAGACTAGCAATAAATTAACTTAAGTGGCAAAGTAGTGTATGTAGTTGTGAAAATATTGTAGTTGAACTTTAATTTCTGTTATACACCCACCTATCTAAACATAAGAAGTTAATTTTTTTGATCAACTCTTAAACAGAGTTGCAGTCTTAATATCATTATTTATGCCAGTACCCAAAGCACTCTTAATTTGGAATGCAAACTTCAACTCATATCAAATTCCTTTATTCTCTCTTTTCTTTTCCCAGGTAGCGTCTAATCATGATTTAGGATGATGGAACAGGATAAGACAAACAAGAGAAAACAAGCTCATTGAAAAAGTAAAGCAAAACCTAGACTTAGAAAGAGGGAAAATGGCTTGAGGGTTGGTTGATATCTTGGACGAAAAGATCTGAAATTTTCTGGTCACACAACAGATGCTAATGCGGTTTTTACTGAGAGTTTGAATCATGATTCAATTAAGCATAGATTTTGTATAAGTATTAAGCTTAGTTTGAAGTTTGATAATATGGACGTTCATTGTGAGATCAAGATATATTAGTTTCTGCACTCATAAAAGGTTGTCAACATGCCATAGTCATATTCTGTCTCAAACTGGTTTTCAGAGTTTTTATTGTAACCCGTGCTCTTTTGAAGATGCAACTGTATGGAAGTTTATAGACAGTAAGTGCATGTGCACCAGGTGGAGCTGGGCACTACATGATGTATACCCATGCATCAGACGATGTGTTAATGATGGGTATAACGAGTGATTTCTCTATTCTGCTCACACAATCATATGTTTCTATGGATGCGTAGATTTGCTTGAGGCTTGTGCAGTACGTGTAACTAAGTATTTTCCAAGTGTATGCAAGTGACGATCACATCAAGAATGTAACAATAAAAAAACAAATCAAGAATGCTGATGGAATTAATGACCTCGAGGCATACACCACTGTTTAGTTGATGTTTGAAGTTAATATAATGACAGACATTAATTTTTTACTGATAAGGTATAAAGATTGTATTAAATGTTTAACGAAGTGATCATTTGCAGCACGTGGAATGCCAGGTTTTTATTAAGAAAAATGCTTGTAACCAAATATAAGAAAATTCCTCCATGACATCTACGTTGGTAACTAGTTATAATTCTTAGCTTGGATCTCCTAGTCCTTTCTCAGTTGTTGACTTTTAACTGTGGCTTGATGCCAATTTTGATGAATGTGAGGATTCTGCATCATTATCTTGGTTGTTCCATTAACCCAGGGATGTCATTGGTATCATATGTGGAATTGACTCATTCTCTGGTTTGCTTGTCACAGGGAGCTTTACAGTAATAACATAAGTGGTCTAATACCGAGTGATCTTGGAAATTTGACTAATCTGGTCAGCTTGGATCTCTACTTGAACAGCTTCACCGGTCCCATCCCAGATTCCTTGGGCAAGCTGTCGAAATTGAGATTCCTGTATGTATTTTTATCCTATATTAGATTTCTGTGGATATTGTGATGCCAAATGTGTATGTATTAAATCAACTAAGATGGATGACCTACTCTTGCCAGCATGTTGAGAAAGGAAAGGAAGTCTGAATTCCTTTCTAGGTTTCACATAAGATGACCTCTATTAGTATTAGGTAGCACACTAAGTTTTGATGGTAGAAGGTATTTGAGGACATTATGGGTCTGATATCATTCATTAAACGGATTTACATACAAGTCTTTATTTTCTCCCTTTGTTCTAATCCTTATCTAAAGGAAAAGAATAGAAGCCTATGTTTTGTCTGATATTTGGGCCTGATATATAAAATTAAGCAGAGTTTTAGTAATTGGTGTTTTATTTTTCTCCCTTTGTTGTGATCCTTGTCTAAAAGAGAAAATAAGTTTAGAAGCCTATGCTTCATCTTGCATCTTTCACTGCTGAAGTTTCTCTTGCTTAATGCTACACAAACTTCTTTCTTTTGGCTAGACTGTATAAGAAGTGTTCCAAATTGGTTCTATTATGCAGACTCGGCTTGTAACCTCATTAACTGCATCTTGATACTGACTGTAGAACTATTGCATTACTGCCAATGACGACTAATATGATTTAGTCCAAAAGGTGTTTCAAGTTTCTGTTTGTCAGGGGGGAAATGTTGAGGCTTTTTATTGTGGCTCTGAGCCGACAATTTCATTTCCAGCTTAAGTGCCGTTCTGGCTTGAAGTTCCATAGTGTTTAAAATTAAGATGATTCAGTTATCAGCTTTTTATCATGCTATATTCTCCAATTATTTGCTTATAGCAAAAATGAAGCTCATTCCTGTACACCTTTGTGATTCTTTTGCAAGGATAGTCGGCTCAACAATAATAGCTTGTCTGGTTACATCCCAATGTCACTGACTAATATCTCATCACTACAAGTGTTGTAAGTACACTAGTTCTTTTGTAACTATAACTTAGATCATTCTCTCTGTCGTCCATATCTTTTCATTCATTTCCTTTTCATTCTAATGCATATACAGATATACTCATGCTCAATTCTTGTCTCATATGTGTATAGGGATCTGTCAAACAATCGTCTCTCAGGTGCTGTTCCAGATAATGGTTCCTTTTCTCTGTTCACACCTATCAGGTATATTTCATATAAGGTGCTTCACCATCCAACTAGCTGGTGGTTTTTGCATGCTGCTATTTGCTAACATATTTTGCTTGCATTTACAGTTTTGCGAATAATTTAGATCTTTGCGGGCCTGTAACTGGACGCCCTTGCCCGGGATCTCCTCCATTCTCTCCTCCCCCTCCATTTGTTCCACCACCACCAATTTCTGCTCCAGGTTGATCTCTCAATTGGTGTAGATACATTGTTTTCCTGTTTTGCTTGTTTGAGTGTGGTGATTTTAATTGGTCCATCCATCTTGCTTTTCTTAGTTTTTCCTAATCTAAGTGAGAATTTGTGCTATAAAAGTAACATAGGGGCAGAAAAGGAAAAGCCATCTTTGCTGGTTAGGCATTTTGGTTAAGTAATTATTATGGGAAACTGGGATGCACGAGACTACATTTAGTCTCTTGGCATTCTGGTGTTTATATCAATTAAATTCAGCATTGCGGACATCTTTACTTGGTCCCATCATTAATTATTATCTGTGGTATTTGGCGTCGAATATTTGGTTGTCTTACTGCATAACATTCTCTGTATGAAGTTTGGATCTGTGCGAGGGATGCAAATTTTGTGTGGTTCTGTCATGAAAATGACATGGCCAACATTTTTTTGTTGAAAAAGGTATGAATAATGTCTGAATGAAATTAATCACATTTATGCCAGAACTTGTGAAGATTTTATTTGCTATGTAAAAGCTGTCCTGGAAATGAGATCTGAATGACATACAAAATTTTGTGTGCCTTGGTTTTTGAAGTGATTTGGATGATGAAGGGACAAAATTCTGTGTTAAAAGTAGTCTGTATCATGTGAAGGAAATTAATCAAATTTATGGAAACTTCAGGAGGAAATGGTGCAACTGGAGCAATTGCTGGAGGTGTAGCTGCTGGTGCTGCTCTACTGTTTGCTGCCCCTGCCATTGCATTTGCTTGGTGGCGTCGTAGAAAGCCACAAGAATATTTCTTTGATGTACCAGGTTAGCAGTTCACACGATTTCCAACCATAAGTCCATAACTTGCTCCCTCGTGTGTTTGTGGTCTCTCTTGCATGTTTTATTTTTTGGCTCCATAATTAGTCTTTGCTTAAAACTTATTGCAGCTGAAGAGGATCCTGAAGTTCACTTAGGTCAACTGAAAAGGTTCTCCCTCAGAGAGCTACAAGTTGCAACCGACAGTTTTAGCAATAAAAACATCCTGGGTCGAGGTGGATTTGGTAAGGTATACAAAGGACGCTTGGCAGATGGATCATTGGTGGCTGTTAAGCGGCTAAAGGAGGAGCGTACTCCTGGAGGGGAGTTGCAATTTCAAACAGAAGTTGAGATGATTAGCATGGCAGTACATAGGAATCTTTTACGATTGCGTGGCTTCTGTATGACACCAACTGAAAGGCTGCTTGTCTACCCGTACATGGCGAATGGAAGTGTTGCTTCATGCCTGAGAGGTGATGCCTTCTGAAATCTATTACTCCATAATACACTTGGATGTTCTCATTTTTAATTTGGAGGGTGATAGACCAAAATCATCTTTCGCAGGGTCAACGTGTTCTATCTGCCATAACTTAATTCTTTCTAATAAAACATATTCTTGTATGTTATTCCTGTAACTTGGTAAAAGGCATGAAATATAATTTATTGCTCATTCTCTTGACAAAATAATTTATTTTGTCAGAAAGACCACCATCTGAACCACCACTTGATTGGCCAACGCGGAAACGCATTGCTTTGGGGTCTGCCAGGGGATTATCTTATTTGCATGATCATTGTGACCCTAAGATTATCCATCGTGATGTGAAGGCTGCAAATATATTGCTAGATGAAGAATTTGAGGCTGTTGTCGGAGACTTTGGTTTGGCTAAACTTATGGACTACAAGGATACACATGTTACTACGGCTGTACGTGGTACAATAGGGCATATAGCTCCAGAATACCTGTCCACGGGGAAGTCTTCAGAAAAGACTGATGTTTTTGGGTATGGGATCATGCTTCTGGAGCTAATTACTGGCCAACGTGCTTTTGATCTTGCTCGGCTTGCAAATGATGATGATGTCATGTTGCTTGACTGGGTACGTTGTCATGTCTGCTTTAAATACCATACTGTGCTATTTTTTTTTTAAAAAAAAATCTTTCCATCACAGCACTCACTGATTAATCAGCACCTCCCCCTTTAGCTGGAATTTTATGTGTGTGATCTGGAGTTCAAACTAATGTTTGCTGTTCTTGTTTTCAGGTGAAAGGACTCCTTAAAGAGAAGAAGTTGGAAATGCTGGTTGACCCTGATCTTCAGAACAAATATGTTGAGGCTGAGGTGGAACAATTGATCCAGGTAGCATTGCTCTGTACACAAAGCAATCCGATGGATCGGCCCAAGATGTCAGAAGTAGTGAGGATGCTTGAAGGTGATGGCTTGGCTGAAAGATGGGATGAGTGGCAGAAGGTAGAAGTTCTCCGGCAGGAGGTGGAACTTGCACCGCATCCTGGTTCTGATTGGATTGTTGACTCAACAGAGAATTTACACGCAGTTGAATTATCGGGTCCAAGGTGACCCTCGTACCCAAGTAAAGAAAAAGCAAATCTTTAGGAACTCTTATTTTTGTTGACATTATGGAAGCTTTTCTTGTGAAATTTAATGGAAATCTCCAGTTGTGAGCCCATTAAGTGTATCTGTTACATTTGTGCATACGAATTTGTACTGACGGGAATTCTAAATCCATGCCCTGACTAGTTGCACATAGGCGTAGTAGTTAAAGTGTTTTAAAATTGTCCAGCACAGCACACTACTGTCGAGCAGAGTCTTGTTTTACATCCGACTTTGGAAATGCAATCAATTTGACGAATTTATTTACAAGATTTTGGTTTTGGATTTTACAATCAAAGAACAAACACTTCACGTTCTCTTACAGTATATGGTTGATGGGTATTTATCTAAGCAAAATATTATATAACCCAGTCTTACATGCACCTAATTGAATTGCAAATGAGAGGATGAATGTGCTAAAATAATGACAAATCTTTCACCAATAGGTCAATTGCAGTTGCAGAGTTCGTATTACCACTCTTTGCCCAAGTTTTGGTATCTTTCTGACTATTCAGATGAGCACTAGTCAGCTTTGATATCAGTTAATACATTTGATCATTTCCGTCATTATTTTTACTCCAAAGAAAATTTCTTACATGCAAATTCTTGAACTGCATACTCTTTAACATACAAGGATCCTTTGAATGTACTACAGACAAAAGGGGTATAGAATGAACAGGAGAATCTCAAACTCACAACTAGCAAACAAACCAGAGAGCCTGCAGAAGAGTAGAGAAATACACTTCACTTATCATGGCTTGACCTGATATTATCTTTGAATGACTGTGAACGGGAACTGGGATTAGAGCCATTTGTTGTATTAAACAGGTTGGGATATGAATAATATGTTTCATCGTCCAGGGAAGGCAATCTCTGTGGTTGGTGAAGACCGGTGCTCTGACCAGGATGATTAATCTGGGAGATGGGAGACTCAAGACCTACTGTTGAATCATCGTAGGAAGGAATATTGGACACCTGATGCTCCAATGGGCTGCCCTGAAGTGGGATGGGGATACCATCAGAGTTTGACAATTCATGTTGGAGGTCCAAGGGAGGCTTTTCTAGGATGTGTGGTTCCTGTTTCTCAGCATAAAAGGGGTTCTCACTGGGGCTTACAGGCACCTCTTCGCTCCTTTTCCGGGTAAGCTCACTGATTCTAATCTGAGCAAGGCTAGCAGCAGAGCGAGCAGCAGCAGCTGCACGTTCAGCTGAATCAGCAGCTGCTTGGGCAGCAGCCAATACATCTTGCAAATCTACGTCAGTCTCAACTTTGGTCTTTGTAGAAGAGGGAGGTTGAGTATTTTGTGTTGTGGTACTTTCTGCCGAGGATAATGGAGATGATTTTGGCGGGGGAACCATGAATGGCAAAAACTGTTTCTCCTCTTCCGGTGCAGATAAAGTGTCAGCTGATCCAAAATCTTTTGAAACTACCTTCTCTTGCAAAACTTCATCTCGCTCCACATTTTGTTTGTGAGATTTGATCTCACCATCTTCAGAAGGCTTCGCTATCTCCTCATCAAAGTCAGATAGTGCAGAAGCTGGGAATGGAAGCATTTCAGGGGATGAAACTCCACCGGTATTAGGCCGTAGCGGTTGCTTAGGGACTTCTGGAAAATCGAACGAGTCAAAATCAGCCTCAGATTCCGTTTGCTTATCATAGACTTGATCTGATGCAGAGTGCTGCACCTCATCAAACCTTTCTTTGGGAAGAGGCACCTTAGCCCCACTGACAAATTGTGTGGGCCCATTCTGCAAAGCAAAGGGAGGAAATCATGACGATTGAAAAGAGGACAAAATCAAGCCGGTACAGACCGAAATATACCAGTAAGTCCTCATGCGACTTCAACAGCTCAGTTTCAGAAGCATTTGAATCCCAATCTAGCTGATGCTCCTCCGCTATTTCCTTTAGCAGCTTCAATTTCACATCAGGAGCAGGAGCTCGAATCGACAGCAATTCTATCAACTGCCAGAGACAAGAAAAAAGAAAAGAGTGAAAAATCAGAAAACAAGAAACAGTTCCTCTTTCTGGTTTAGCTTTGGCATAAAGGATAACTAAGGTAACCTGGCGATTGACACCACATTCTGGCATGAGCTCTGTAGCAGCAGCAATGAATTCCTTCCCATATTTACCAGCAAACAGCATCTGAACCTGCAGCAATTCTGGAAGATCTGCACATCTTGGTGCAGCAAAACAAACACTTGAAATAGCTTCTTTCAGATCTAGAGGGCATTCCCTGGACATTATAGAGAGTTTGGGGGTTTAGCTCTTTCCAAATATTCAAGTTAAGAAAAATTATCAATTAAATTCAACTAGAAGTCTAGAATATTAATAAGAATTGGAAAGAAAACCCACCCATTGCAGGACAATCAAGTTCAAGAGTATCAGTGTGCTTTAAAACACAAATCGAAGATGAAGGGCTTTGGCTCCATCTAGGAATCAAAGATCCACATTTATGGTCTCATGTTATCATGTAGGTGATAGAATTATTTTAAGGTTTCAAACCCCCCCACCCCCCTAACAAAAGCAAGAATGGATTGTTCCTTAGAACTTAATGGATTGTTCCTTAGAACTTCCCGCTCATATAAGCAGAAAGTTAAACAGTAGTTAATCCTTGGTTGGTTAAAATTGACTAATATGTAAAAGGACCAAACGTGATCTTGCTCGGACACATGCACATACTTTTATTTAATCAACCTACAACCTGGACAACTACGTTATTACATTCCAAAGTAGGTAGCCTTTTTTCAGAATACATGAAGATTAATTAGCAAACTAAGCGGTGAGTTCCCATATTCAGTGCAGATAATTCTCGCAAAACAACAGCTAGGGTGGAGTATAGTAGATCTGATAGTTTGATGGTGAAGGAGATATGGAACTTTGAGAACATCAGCAGTAGATGAAGACGGCCAGAGGCAAGCAAAGGAGACAGAGAGGAACATTTGGTATCCCATACCACTTTATTGTTAGTAAACCTCATTCAGCTTTCTTTCCTAGTCTATATCAGGTGCAACCCAATTTATAGACTTATTGCAGCTCGAGTAAAGTTAAATGAAGCTATTGTTTTAAAGAAAATTACAATTATAGAATTCACGACCAGCATAAGTAAACAAAAAAACAATATACTTATCAAAAAGGAAAAAGAAAAAAAATAAGTTAAAAGGCAATACTACAGGTAGGTCAATCTTATAACTGGGATTTAACATCTGCTCTCAGTGTCAAACAAATTATATAACCACGAAAACCAAAAATTAAATGTTCTATCTGCATTTCGCTGAACCAATGTTGATCATCTAATGCATCACAAGGGAACCCTTTTGTATTCTGTGTCATTAGCCCCATATATTCGGTATCCTAAGATCAACTAAAAGCATATTCAGTTGCTCATCTATAGACTGAAGAACCATCTTAGGATACTGTAATTGTTCAAACAATATAGAATCTCAGAAACATCAACACAACAGAGATAACTCATCACCTTTGTGCTTCGATAATTGGAAGACGAACAGATATAAGCTCGCAGAATAGCTCAACTATCTCCTGCGCCGCCATCATTTTCTCTTCTCTTATGATATGCTCTACCTAAATAAGCAAACATCAGAATCAAGCTCATTACGCTGTAAAACTATTGATCAAAATACTTATGACCTTTCAGTATTTAAATGCAAAGAACACACAGCTTTCACAAATTATAACATTGTGGATTAAGGAATTTAAGCAAAATCAGATTCAGTTTATACCCGAATTCGAGCAGTAGCTTCCTGACCAGTCTCTAGTAGCTTAGCTATTTCTTTCCTCATCTGCTTCAGCTGAATCTCCCTACGATTCCTCAGTAGTTTGATACGTGGAATAGTCAATTTCAATAGGGTTTTACTGCAAATGGTAAGACATGATCAGCAAAGTATTAAATGATAAAGCTTAGCAATCCAGAAACCCATGAAATACTATTTCACCATAGAGGATTCATATAAGAAACACATCATCTTCTCCCAAATTTTCTCAAAAAATTGGAAAATCCAAAACCCCGTGATTTCAGTCCATACACAATTGCCTCTAGAATTTTTCTCCAAAATATCCTAGAGCAAGTTAGTCAAATCTGCATCACAAGAACCTTAACTAAAAAGACCCAAATCACAAAATCTGACAAGAACCTTAAGAAAAGACAAATAAGACAGGGAAGAGGGGGAGTGAGTTACCATTTGGCAGCTTTGAAACCTTTGCTGAAGAAAGAATCCGCAACAGACTTGATTCAGATCTTCAATATCTATACCCTTTACAAAACCCTTTACAAAATCTTATGAATTATCACTTACCTAAAACCACAAAAAAGAGCGAAATTTATTATTAAAAAAGAAAATCTATGCTCAAAATGACAATAATTAAGCAAACTTGATAGCAGCATATCGGATTAAGCAAAGAATGATTATTTTTAAAAACAAAAGAAAAAGAGATGAAAGACAAAGATGATGACGAAATACCAAAGAAAATGTGTGTTTGACAGAAACAGCAGAAAAGTGAACCTGCTCCGCTATGTATATAAAGCCGAATGGGACGCGGACAAGCTTTCAATGTCGACGACAACCGCAGTTTCCTTAAGCTGTAAGCATTATTGGGTTTCAACTTTCTAACTTAATTAATTTTACTCCAAATTTTGGGATAAAAATTAGGTATATCTTCTGAATTTTGGAACTGTCTAAAAACTAAAAGAAAAAAAAGTGGTACAACTCTTGAAGATTGATGAATTTGGGTCGGGTTTGGGCCAATTGCTGGTGACAAAATATATTTTGTGTTTTTATTTTTTAAATTTATAGTTTTTAATTTTTGCTCCTATTGTTCATTTAGAGAAAAGTTAATAAAGACAATAATTTTAATTATGATGTAATTTCACTTTACATAACTTCAGAAAAAAATTATTTGCCTTGGAGCATAAATTTTATAGTATACGATTTGTAAAGCTAGATTTTTAGAGTACTTTGTCTTAGGACATAACTTCTATCATGAATTTATGCCCCGTGACATAATTTGGAGCATAATTTATGCCACTAAATTTATACCTTATGTCATAATTTAAGTCATGAAACTCATGTCTTGTGGCATAACTTATGCCACTAAACTATGCCTTGGGGCATAAAACATGACTTGAGACATAATTTGTGTCATTGAACTTATGCATTGTGCATAACTTGTGTCTGAACTTATGCCTTGAAACATAATTTCTTTTGTCTTAAAACATAAATTACAGTCAAACCTCTCTTTAGTGGCAGCGTTTGTTTGAAAAATTTATGGCTGCTATAATGAGGTGTTGTTATATATGTATACTGCATTTGATGTTAGATTTTATTTAAATGTTATAAATAAAAGTACGCAATTATCTAGTTTAATGATTTTGTGTACCAAGAAAGAATGTATTTGTTAATCATTCTAATAAAAAAAAAAATAGAAAGAGTATGAATGTACAAAAACCAAAGTCTCCTCATGAAGCTACGACCATAACTGGTGGATACTATTTTAATACAATATATCCCTTTAAATATTTGTACTTGAAATTTACTATATGTATGACATTAATGATGATTATCATAAATATTTTAATATTTATTTACACATAATATATTTCTTATAGAATATTATTACACAATATTTGAGAATGACAGTTATAGATGGGTAATTTTACAAAGAATGTACCGCTATAATGAACACCACTGTTGTTATACGTAGAATGCTGTTATAGAGAAGTAAAATATAACATGAAAAATCGGTTCTGGAGACGGAAAATGTTTCATTATAGTGAAATGTTGTTATAGCAGTGTACGTTTATAGAAGTTTATTGTATATGCCTTGAGACATAGCTTTGTATGTAAACTTATGCTGCGATACAACTTATGTCATAATTTATGCCTTGCAAAATTTCTTTTGCCTTATGAATTTTATTTTTTTGTTGTTGAGTATTTTGATCATTTTTTTGTTACTTAAAATCTTGAAGAAAAAAATTAAAGGCCACAAATTTAGTGAGCAAAAATTAAAAACCACTCTAAAATGGCGTTTGTGCGTTTCAAGAGGAATGGTAGCTTATTAAACTAGTCTCAATTTATGTACACCATTTGATTAGCCACTTAAGAGTAGAATGCTTCTAGAATTTACGATTAGAAAAATAAATATTTATGTAGCTAAAAATTATTTCATTAAAAATATTTTTTTTAAAAATAAAGTTTAACTAAAAAATCTGACATTGTTTTTAGGATAAATTAAAGAAAATTTGCATATAAATTAAGACGGAATAAATATTTATTAATATTATATAAAATTATTGTTCTTTTCTGCTAAAATTTCTGCTAAAAAAGATGATAAAACTCGACAATACATACTAATTTTGGAAGTTGTCTATAATTATATATATTAGCATTATAATTACAGGTATTTAAATATTTGAAACAATCGTTGATAAAGTAAATATTATTTGGCTCTCCAAAATAGCATCAAAACAAATTCGGATATAATATTATCTTTACTTTGGAGAGTGTAGACTAGAGAAAGTTCCATCAGTATTGCAGTTGTTAATGTTATATTTATTTAGTAGGTGTTTAGCATAAATTTTAAATATTTTATGCTTTATTTGAAATTTATGAAGTTAAAGTTGAAGATAAAATAATATTTAATCATATTTAAATACATACTATCAGGTATCAACTCCGACTTTTGATTTCAAAGAAGTTATCCACCACAGCATTCGAGCTTCAATTTGTCTCTTCTAATAATTCTGTCACTAGTTCTGATTCTAGCTCTATCTCTAATTCCTTCAGTTCAAGACGTTTATAAGACGTTTGATCTGACACCGATTTCCGTACCAAACAAATAGTGGCAATAGTAATAATAATATTGGTGCACAATGGGGCGAGTTCCTTCGCACTTGTTCTTTTTCAGATAACAACCAATTGTTAGTTGAATCAATGGAGACGTGCATTCACTCAACAACACCTTTGAATCTGTGATTGCTAGTAGTGCCATATTTGGTAAATGAGATTGACGTTAACAAAGAAGCTTTTGATCACAAATATATACTGTCTGCATTTTCTAATAAACATAAAACTAATAGCACTGGAGTATATATAATTACTGTTATAAGCTGCTACTCCTACTACATGAGAAAATTGAGAGTAGCAAAAAGTAAAAGGGAACTAGTGTGACTAGATCTGGTTTCTTTTTCCTGGAAAGTGTTAGGTGTCAGTTAGCTGCAAAATTGCAACAATTTATTTTGTTTTTCTTTGCATAACTCTGTAGTTTACGAGCCAACTTGATCAGTAAAATACCAGTGCAGCATTGGCCAATTTTCTTCCTGAATGAAACAGAAAGGATGATTGAGAGCAGCAGCTTCCGGCGATCTCTCAAGACAGTTTTTTTTTAGTTTTAAATAAAAAAAGAGATAATACTGCAGCAAGTACAAATAACTTACTTTACGAACATCTCTGTGGTCACTTGCTACTGCGGTCAAGCAGTGAAGTTGAGTGTTCGTTGTGGATTGCTTGAGAGAACTGATACCTCAGCAGCAGCAGCGATGGACTAGGAATAGAACAAAGAAACAAACTTGATCAACCATTCACGAGCAATCTATTCAAAGTGAAATAAGACAAAACCTGTTAGATTTATCAAACTAAAACAGGTTAGAATGGTTACCAGAAGGGGTTTGCTCTACCTCAGTGGCAATCGTTGGTGTTCATCAAGAACAACAAGGTTTATCCCCAAGTTATAAGCTCAAACCTTTCCTAAGCCAAAACCACCCTATATATATATAGTCTATGGAAATAACATAAGCAAGCTCATGAGATATATCCATGAAATGTGCCTTAAATTAAACAACATAAAAGATCTGGCCAAACTGCGCACGTCTGGTCGATCAACATAATTGTGCGGTCACAATCAGGCTTAAATCTGGTCCAGCAAGTCACAATTCCAAATCCTGTTGGGACCTTCATTGTGGACGTGGAACCTCCCCTGGATTTGAAACACCCTCTTCAATATGAGCCTTGGTGGGAATGCCCTAGCCGGATCCCTATAAGAGATAAACATGACTTAATGCACCTAGTCGATGCCTCCTAAACTAAATGAACAAGAAACAGGAAACCTACTTTAGGCTCAGAAGTGCGTTAATATAATATGATAATCTAACCAAGCAACACATGTTTTATTTTCAAACTGCATGCTGCTAGTAGAAAACAATAGAAGCATAGGCTCTTCTACACCCCAACGTCATTTGCATTTGCTACGTAATACAAGAACCTGCACTTTTTCAGATACTAATTTCAAGATCACAACTGACATCCTTTTCTCACAATATTTCCTAACAGGTAGTATCTTTCATCACAAATGAATCTTATGGTATTCCTTACTCTCTAGTTTTATTTGACAATGCCAGGAATAATGGTATCAAACATGCTTTTTCTTTTTAATTATGACCATGGTATTCAGACCAACTTGTGCGCACCTCGACTTATTCTATGAGATACCTGTCACCTCCCAACAGAAACAGGTACCACGTAACTCTGCCCACTAAAACTAGGACAGACAGAAAGAAATCACCGAGTGTTTTTGTCTCAGTTGATTTGATCCTGAGACCTTAGAATTCTCAACCCACTTCATTGACCACTAGGCCACACCCTTGGGCATAAACATGCTTAGCTTTTAACTACAACATGCCACAGATATCTATACAGAATCAACAAGGGAATCAGCAATCCCAACCGAAATTAAAATTAAGTAAAGATGAAAAAAGAAAGAGCCTATTTGAAACCATTTTCCAAGTTAGATGCTCCACATAATTCGTAAAGCAACAATAGGATATCTCAACTGGAAAGGTAAAATGACATTCATACAATGCATTTCCAGAAGCAAGACAAGAATCTTCACCTCCAAAGTGAAATTTCTTGACCTGATGCATGATTTGAGCACAGAAAACTCATGGACATATCCATTATCCACTAGTTTCAACCCGTGCACAATTGACCTTTGGGAATTTCTCGGCTATAAAAGGAAAAAACACAAGAAGCTCTATAAAAGGAATAGAAAGTCAAGATCCTTCTAAGTAAAGCAAGATTGAATCACACCTTAATGCATTCTACTAGCGCAGGCTTTTTTTGTCAATATGGTAGACTCCCTTACTTACCAATGGCTTCAGCAATGAAATTTTTTGTTTCGAATTGACAATCAGATAATGGCAATACAGCATCTAGTCTAACTGTGACATCATCCCAAATTTTATAAAAGGAACTGAAAAAAATAAAAATTACAGCAATAACAAAAATGGAATAAGAAGACTAGATAACAGCCATAAAGAAATTGCTTACATCTCAACAAGTGGAAACTGATAATATCTATTCATCGCACACTTTTCATGTATAATTCACACACAATGGGTATTTTGTCCTTGTAAGGCAGCAAAAATGCTTCCATAAACTTTGATGGTGTCATGCTAGCAGCAGAGTATAACCCCACACCTTTTCTGAGATGCTTTTCATTTAGAATTTTCAGG
The DNA here is from genome assembly GCA_018107945.1 of Datura stramonium. Classification (NCBI taxonomy): domain Eukaryota; kingdom Viridiplantae; phylum Streptophyta; class Magnoliopsida; order Solanales; family Solanaceae; genus Datura; species Datura stramonium. The sequence goes on from JACEIK010000859.1 coordinate 307,081, forward strand.
ACCCTATATCTTGGAATCACGCTCTTCTCCAAACTTCGTGCTAACAGACTAGAACGAGATGCTAAATGCTCTGACGTGCAGCCAACTTCATTCATGAGAAAAGTTAATTGTTTACGGATTCTCGACTCCGAGAAGCTCAAACAAGAAGGTCATTTTCTGACCATGGTTCTTATATGTTCATCAGACCAACCAAAGCTTTTATAAACATCAAGCTTCTTTGCCAAAGTTGACTGACGGAACGAAACAATGGCAGCAAATCCATAGAAGAATGTATCCGATTCACGAGGGATTCCAAGGTCCCTCTCCACTCTATGAATAACATCCTCAAGCCATTCATGATTCCGTGTTATACCGGTCGGGTTCTACAATATAAACTTCCTGATTTTCTCATCTGAAAGCCCAATATCTTGTAGCAACAATACATTAGGTGCCACTGGCTTGGAGTATTACAAGCCTGTTTGAATACCTTTTTACTTATGACTTATAAAGTCAAAAGCATAAGTAAGAATTTGTAGCTTATGGCGTTTGAATTATTTTTGTTCTTTTAACGTAAAAATAAGTGCTTAAAGACACTTTTTAATTTATTCAAACATTATAAAACTGCTTAAAAGCTATTTTGATTTAAAAACACTTAAAATAAGCTTCCCAAACAGGCTCTACATCTAAGCAACCAAGAATTCTTTTTTATAGTCTTTAACAACATTTTCATCACTACCCAATAAATTTCTAAGGTAATTGAAGGAAGGTCTAATATAAGTATCCAAACCTCTGTTAAAAAAAAAGTATAAATCTCCCCTATAAACTTGTATAAGCCAGTCTAGAAAGGCCAATTTCTTGTAAAATCTCGAGATTTGGTTTCAGGGTTTTGTCTACCTCAGAGAATAGTACTTTAGGGGATTTTGGAGATAATGTTCTTGATTTGGGCATTATCGAAACCACTTTTTGAAAAGTAATCTACCACAAATTCTGGGTTTTTTTAGGGTTTCAAGCGGGTTACCTTGCTGCTTGTTTTACCTGCTTCTTCTCTTGAAAACCCAAGAGAATCAACAACAAGGTTACCAAGAAATAGGTTGGTACAACACTAGTGGAGTAGTGAAGGATAAATGTGAAGATGTGGATGGAGAAGAAAAGGTGTCGATTCTTGACTCCATTGGCATGAATCCCACTCCGAGTTATTCCAGAACAAATAAGTCTTCAAACTATTTTACATTCACTTGATCAACTGCTATTAATTAAGAAGTAAGATATAGTTAGAGTGATTAAAAATTTTAAGATGTAAATTAGAATTTCAATAACTTTAAAAAAAAAAATTTTCTAAATTTTCAATTTCAAAATTTAAAATTTTCTTCTCTTTTTATTTTTTCATACCACTTTCTATTTTCTCTTCTCTCTAGATTTCTCTCTTCTTCTCCTCCTCCTTCCCCCTCTTCTCTTCCTCCTCCGTCTATATCGTTATTATTATTGCCGCTACCGCTACCGCCATCACAATCGTCGTTGTGTTCATCTTTTTTATTGTGTTATTCTTATTCTTTTTTTTTCTTCTTATTTCTACGAGTTTTTTTTTTTTTTTGCTCAGGTTGTGAGTTTGAAAATATATATTTTTTCAAGCTATTGAAAAAATTCTGCAGAAAATAGCAATTGTTGCACCTGTTTCAACAGTTGCTGAAAAATATGTAGCAACTGAATATGTTTCAGCAGTTGCTGCATCTATTTTAGCATATGCTGCATATGTTTTCAGCAGTTATTGAATCTGTTGCAGCAGTTTCTGCATTTGTTGTTGTAAAATTGAAATCCAAATTACGCGGCAACGACGACGACAAACAAAGTGGAGGAGGAGCTGGTGGAGGTGATGACGATGACAATAGAGAAGGATGGGGTAGCGATAATGACGGATGAGGTGGTGGTGGTGGTGAAGGAGGAAAGGG
>JACEIK010000859.1:342738-352961 GCA_018107945.1 Datura stramonium
TACCCATAATAGCATCAAAATCAACCATTTCTAGTTCTATCAAGTCTGTCGTAGTCTGACGACTGGCAACCTCTATTGTACACCCCCGATAGACCCTTCTCGCTATAATAGTCACCAATGGGTGTAGACACTAAGAAAGGTCGCCGAAGCAATTCCGGCATAATACTAAACTTTCGAGCCACTAATGGTAATATAGGACAAGGTGGATCCTAGATCTATCAACACATAAGCAGGATGAGAGCAAATGTTCAGCATACCTGTCACAACATCTGGTGACAACTCTTAATCCTATCGCCCCGGTAGTGAATAAGTACAGTCTGGGCCGGCACCTGAAATGGAGGCCCCTGATCTGCCTCGACCTCTACCGGCTGGCCTATGCCTTGCCGGGGATGCTGGAGCCCGTGATCCTGCTGAGGACCTATCCTGTCGATCCCGATCACCCTGACCCCTAGCTGGACAATTCCTCATATGGTGACCCTCCTGTCCACAAATGTAGCATGCGGTGTACCGCTCTATAGCACGACTGAATAAGAAGAAAGAGTAACCATCCTATCATGCCTTGCAGCCTCCTACCTAACCAGAGACAAACAAACATAGGGAGTCCTATGCGAGCCAACAAGGCCACCATGATATCTAGTTATAACTGGAAGTAAAATCAGATGCTAAACTGAGCTATGACCGACAAGGCCACCAATCAACAGCTAAATAGGGTCCCACACGACCAACACACATAGTCTAAAACACATATGGCCCCCACACGACCGATATCATCTAACCACAAGGAAGTAATGCAATCTGCAAGCCTCTAGGAGTAATAAGATGGTCGGGACAGGGCCTCGACCTACCCATACTGTACAAACAAAAGAAGTAAACCTCTAACACATAAGCTTCGAAAGAAGGGAACTGACGACCCTGTACGGCTGACTAGGACTACGAGGGACCTGCTCTCGTCTATCTGTACCTACAAGCAAGTAATGCAGCGCCCCATAAGATGGCGTCAGTACCATAGGTACTGAGTATGTAAAGCAGTAACTTTAAATAACTAAAAGTAAGAAATAAAACTGAAAATGACTGAAGTAAAGAAAACGGATTGAAGATGACTGAAGTAGTGAAATCAGGGCTAAACATAACTGTAATAAGGAGGGTAGGGGTCATATTTGACAAGCGAGGCGTCGTACAATCTAACTATCAGTAACTAAAGAAAGCATAAACCTTACCTGGCTCCCATAAACCGGAAGGTACAATCAGCACAGAATAACCCACCTGGGCCCCCATTAGCCCTAGTGAGTACACCTCAATCTATATACCCCTATCCAGGTCATACTGAGTGAACTATCAGCTATAAGCGTCCCGCCGATCCCATGGGTTTGCAACTGAGCCCGCTCGGCCCCTGACTGTAGATATGTCTGAGTCCAGAGGACTCCTGATATCTACACCTCGGGCGTAAGTGCTCCGCGGGTGTGTGTATAAGGCCAACCACGACATATGAGGATCTGGATCCCCATCTTCATCCCTTTAGGACGGCATTGTCGCTCCGTAGAGCGACGTATCCTCGCCCCTGGCAGGCGGTGACACAACTATTAACCCTGGGGTAGTCACGGAAGTTATACAAGTGTACTCCTGCCCAAAACAATACAATTTACGAGTCTCAACTGACAACAACAACTAGACATGATAACGTACTCCTGACACGCTTTACCGGGATTCATAGTGGAAAAATGCCTTAACATACCTCGTTCGTTGTTTACAGATTAACTGGCGACTTTCGACTCGTGTTCAACTGTCCTTCTCAATTGTAATCATATTAACGGAAGAATAGGGATATTTTATTACTATATTCGAAGAAAACCATAACTTTTATATATATATTGACTATACTTCAACTTATCGAAAGATGATCAAGAACTCATAATTTCTCGGGAATCAAGAAGGGAGAAATACTTACTTTAGGCACGTGATCGTATTAACACTAGGTTGGAACAATTCCATCAACTTAAGCTCAGCGGGACGACGATTTGCCAGGCGTATTTTACGAAAATAACTCTGTAGCAATGCTCCCTACAACTTTATACTTCAATACCCGGAGTTAATTTGGATTTGAACGGCGTTTAGCGGCAAACTCGGATGATTTTTACTTGGTTTCTTCGTACTCCCTCGGGTCTGGCTGTGTATATATTGAAAATAATCTAACTTCTAAGTGTGAGGCCTTTATATACTTGAGGCAGCAGACAAGGCAATATGGCACTCTACCCATCGCCCTGATTCTGCTCCGTGCCACGTTGGCTAACGCGGAGGAGCTGCTCTGTGCCACTTTGCCCCTCTGGGCATCTTGGTTTGGCCTCCTCCCGCGAAATCCCGGCTTGGCACCCGTTCGGCCTTTCTCCGGTCCCTTTCCTCATACGTATGACACTCTAAAACTCTCAACCAACATACGAATAGGCCAACTAAACATTAAAAACTTACGGGGTGTAACAGTAGCGTCCCTCGTTGGGACCATTTGGCAGATATTTCCTGCGAATTTAGTAAGGGCTATTTTCTAATTCCTAAGCTCCTAAGACCTAAACTACGTCGTTTTGATTATGAATATTGACTTTTAAAGGGGTTAAGTTCATTTTAGGCCATTTTCATATTCATGCATGTAAGAGTGATAGTCTAGAGAGGTGATCAAGGCAATCCTTCAAGGTCTTTCTTCAATTTCTTCTTGGGAATTCAAGGAAGTGTTAGAATCAGCCATAATCAAGTATGTAGGGTTATGAATGGGTGTTTTCGCTCACACCCATGCCCAATCTCTCCTAATTCATGAATTTTTGATAAAAAATCTCATGGGGTTCTATCTTAAATCTTGTGAAAATCTAATGATCTATCCATAGGTTATTATTTTACATGATTTATACCATATTTTATGAATTATGATCAGATTCTACAACTAATTCGATTATAAACTTATTAATTTCAGTTTCTACTAAATTTTGCCTAATTATGCATGTTTTATATGAATTGAGTAATGATCTCTACTTCTATCTTTGATATTCATAAACCCATCATGATTTATGATTTGTAATATTAGTTTAATCAATTTCCCATTATGAATTTATGATTTTCAAAGCCTATACATGATTTACTAGTATGCATGAATCTCATGATTTTACTAATTATGTTTTGGCCGACTCACGGGCCTTATTCTCATGGCTAGTTCACGTATTTACAAGTATGCTTATGATTATCATGATTTAACTAGCCTAGGAATCTCATGCATATTATACTATGCACTATATATGTTTTGGGAGTAGTATTTAACACCAAGTGGGTTCGGGGCTCAGGTTTTGCCCCGAATCTCAAAACTACGTGCCACCGTAGGACATGATGGGACCTCCCTTGTGATTGTCCCCTTTGACCAAATGGGCCCTTTCAGTTGTGATATCACGCCCTTCATGGTTCTACTCTTGGCAAGGTACGAACACCCTCCTGACTAGGGATTTACAGGTCGGGCTTCATGTGTGCTCATATGGGGTATGTCGGTTATAAGAATCTCCCATTGTTTCGCATGTTTTATGCATTGATATGTTTATGTTATTTGGCTCAAGTGATGATTTAATAAAGTTTCTCTCATGACTATGATAATGAATGGTTTACGAACGATTTGAAAATCTTGAGTCCTATGTTATCTTATGATATTTATATTACGAGCATGTTGTCCTACTCTTATGATCATCCATGAGCTTTTATGTATTTTTAATGTACATTTTACTTATCTTGTATACTCGGTACATTTCATGTACTGACTGCATACTCTATGTTGTATCGTTTCATGATACAGGACCTGACTCTCAGGCTTAGCCCCGTTAGTAGTTCGTTTCAGAGTTTAGCATCCATCCTCTTAGTGAGTCCTCATTCTCCGAGGACCATATGTTTTCGATATTGATGTTCCTTTTTGATTTTCAGTCTTTATGGGTTAGTTGGGGATGTTGTCCCCTCAATCACTGATACGATAGAGGCTTTCAAACAAATTGTAATACTCAGCTGTTACGTATTTACTATGTTCTGCCTATCATGCTATATTATGTTATGTTTATGTTTCTGCTATATCATCATGTTAAATATTCCGCTTAATGATATGGAGTTAGATGAATGTTCATGCCATGGGTCGACTTGGAGTCTCTCGGGGCTCCTTGTCTCGTGTTACGATCCGAGTCTATGCTTGGGTTGTGACAAATATCCACTTGCTACTCATGGGTTTACAATCTTTAGGAAAATCATACAAGTCCCAAGTGTGATTAGAAAATATAAAGTTAACTCACTTTTAATGGCCTCTTTCCAAAACATTGTATCTATTGATCTCATTGAATCATCATAAGTCTTAGTGTCTTCTTTATTAAGTAGATAGAAACCAATTCATTATTTAAAGTATCAATGTCAAAATTCTCAGTCAAGAAGGTAGTGATAAAATCAAAACCAAAGTTAGCCTCAATGTCATGAACATGATAGCTAAGGATTAACACAAGCAAACTTGATAACTGAATTCTAAAATAGCGAAAGTCTGAATAATAAAACGTTTATCCAACAGAAATATCACAACACTGAATTCGAAGCTGAAAATAAAACTATGTCTGAAAAGCATCTAACATACTGACGAGCTGATGGGACAACACCCCAACTAACTCAGTAGAAGTATGAAACTGAAGATAACAACTCGACTAACTGAAGGTCCTCAAAGGATGAAGATTCACCAACAATATCACCGGGATAAAATCTGGAGACTGGCTAATGATTGGACTGAGTCTGAACGTGTGAACCTGTATCATTTCATGATACAACATATAGTATGCGGTTAGTACTTGAAATGTGTTGAGTATACAAGGTAAGTGAAACAGGCTGAGTAAGTGTAAACTGAAAACATGCATAATATAAATCATAACATCTTAAGATTCTAAGAGTAAAGACTGCATGCTGATGTCTGAAAACATGAATATACATAAACTGGATCTCATATTTGAATTGAATGACCCAAAGCTAAAACTGATATTCATAAGTAAAACTGATATGCTGATCATTGGGTCAAACATGCTGAAAAACATAATATCATAACCAATGAACATGCATAACTGAAATCATGAAGAACAATGGGAGATTCATCATATAACTAACACTATTACGATAGAGCTTACGTGATCCCGAATATTACACTCAAGTGGGCAGAGTCGTCCAATGCTTTGCCAGGGTGAAAGGGGCTACCATGATATTGATAACAAGTTGAAGGCCCCTTGGGGGCAGGGAAAGCTCACAAGGGAGGTCCCAATGAATCTGAATATATCTACGTTGGCATGTAGTTTTGAGGCCTGAGTTTTACCTGAACCCGTAGCCTACTCGGTGCTAGACACTACTCCTAAAAATATGCATATGCTCTCCATCATTTTTCAATGAAGCTGAAACCATCATTTTTCAACGAAGTTGAAACCATTATTTTTCAACGAAGCTGAAACCATACCATAATATGAAAGTGGGAGTATAGGCTCCAAAATCATACGGTAAGTTAATTTTATAGAACTATGCTGAATCATGAAAATATGCTTAACTTGTGTGGGCGTTCCGAAAATCTTAAAATCATGCATACTTGAAATAGACTTCATAAGTCAAAATCATGGATTCATACATGGGTAATTTATAAATATTCATTCATGCTAGATATCTCGTCACACTTGAAATCATGAGCTCATAAGCTTGAAATTCATAAATCATGCATAATAGGGCATAATCTTCATAAACTTAAACTCATGATTTAGTAAGTAAATTGAGAGTAAAAACTTCCCTAACATCCTTAAATCATCAATTAAAACATGAGAGAATTGAACCCATAGAGATAGCATGGAAGATTGCATTGAATTGGGTTAAACTCTAGAATTTCACAATTTAGAACTTGAGAAGTAGAAATCATATATTTGGACTTGAAGGGGCATGAGGGTGGAAGAATTTTCCCCATTCATAACCCTACATACCTGTATTGATGATCTATTGACTTGTATTGAAGAGCCCAAGAAGATTTGAAGAGGTTTGAAGAAGAACCCTAACTCCTTTCTTGAGAGAAAATCCAACATTGTTCTTTTGGAGAGGGTGAAGATTTAGGACAGGTTAATCCCTTTAATCTGACCTTAAGGAAGCCCTAAACGACGTCATTTAGGAGTTAGAAGCATAGGAGATTACTAAATGCCCCAAAACTATCGAATTAAATCTTGCAACTGACAGTTACTATGACCAACAGTACGGGTCGTGGTTTGATTGTAGGACTCATACTGAGGTTCATACAATGCCTGGTGCTGCTTTACTAAACTACTCATACTTTTTATTTCGAACTCTAACTGAGGTAAGGTAAGATGTGTTGGAAAGAAGACTCAAAGGACTTACATTTGAAATGTTGAATCACCCAAAACACTTTATACAAAAGGGAGATATGGTCGTTTGAAGTTGACCCATGTAAGAACTGATACGAAAACCCAATCGGCAAGAAGGCTCTCAACTCAACTTTGTACTAGAGGTTCCTTATGATCTTAATTTGTATCCAAGGAACTTTTCACACTTAAGAATTGGTCGAACACATATTTTCTATAAAATTCTTTGGATTCAGGCCTATCCACAAACCTAGAAGGGTTCCAAACTTAGCCTGAAAGTCCGAGGCATTACAATATACCAACTCATGACTAAAATGACGATTCTACCATCATATTACGACTCATGCCACAAGTCGTACCACCAACCTATGACTTGTAATTTCATACTATGACTAATGAGTTCCTTTTTCCCAACTCTTTGAATATTTTCATGACTCGTACCACGACCCATAACTCCATCCTACGAGTCATACCATTACACATACAATCAATCACCTGATAACTCCAAAGACTTTCTATGACTCCTGGCCACAAGTCGTACCCACATACTAAGGCTCATAGTGGGGACTCATAGTTGGGAAATAACTTCTCTATTCTGGACCACGAGTCTTCCTACGACCCGTACTACCAACCTACGTGTAATACCCAAAAGTGTCTAAGGCTAGATTCAGAATTAGAAAAGAGATCAATAGAAAAGTTTGGAAAATATCACAGGATGAATCATCGTACGAGTCGTGAGAAGGAACGATGAGTCAGTAGTGGGAGTCGTGGTAAGCTACTGGGTGTGAAGATCTGAACTAACAAGACATGGAATGATTTGCTGGTTGATATGACGACCTGTCGTCACGAGTCGTGGTTAGCAGCTGAAAAGGAGAGGTCTGGAGTAACGAGTCAAGGTACGACTTGTGGGTGGTTGTAACGGATCGTGATAAGGGTTGTGGCTTCTGGGTATGGAGGTGCTGTCATGGATGGTATCACGACCCGTGGTTGGGAACCACGAGTCGCGTGGGAATTTTAGAGGAATGTCGGGGGTCTAGCAGTAACGGGTAGTCTCACGACTCGTGGTGCCATGTAACGATCCGTGACAGGCGCCCGTGGCGTGGTCTTCAGGAATGAGTCCCCTCGACCAGTGATAACAACGAGAGGCTACCATGAGTCTCTACTTCATGGTACGACTCATGGTATGAGTTGTGGTCCTTGACAATGTTGAATTTTCAGATTTTTCATTAAGGGTATTTTCGTAAATCCTAAGCTCTAAGGTCCTAAACTACGTCATTTTGAGCTCTGTTAGGAGGATTTTAAGAGGGTTTAATCTATTCTAATTCATTCAACTCACATGCATGTAAGAGTGGAGTTCTCTCTTTGAAAATCAAGCCTAGAACTCTCCAATCTCTTCTCCAATTCCTTTGGGCTTTCAAGGGAGAGCGTAACACTAGATTACCCAGGTATGTAGGGTTGTGAATGAGAGTCCCTCTTCACTCTCATGGCCCAATTTCCACCGTTTGCCTCTTCTGTCCTCATGTGACTAATTAGTTCTTGAAGAGTCAAATTCTTATTCTTATGCTTCAATTGATTTTCGTAATCACTCCAAGATGGTGGAAACTTTTGAAGCAAACGTTATCCTGAAAAATCTCACACATCGTTATTTCCTCGTTGAGAACATTAGCAATCAAGTTTTCATACTCGTGAACTTGTTCCATGAATGACTTATTGTCAATCATATGAAAAATCCACTGTTCGATAATATATTTTTTCTTCCCAGCATCATTAGCACTGGATTTCTTTTTCAATCTGTCCCATATTTCGTTAGCAGATTTACAAGTAACAAATAAATCAAACAAAGGAGTAGTCATATGGTTCAGCAAATGTGCTATAATAGTTATGTTATCCTTTTCAAATTTATTTTTACTAGCATTATCAACAATCATAATAGTGCTAGAACCAGTAGGAGGTTCGTTAAATAAAATATAATCAAATTCTAATTGTTCAAAGAAAATCAAAATTTTTGTGACAAATATGTAAAATTTCTGTTCAAAGGCTCAAGCTTTGATAGATCTTGAAAAGTTTTGTTCAAAAAAATAGCCATTTCTCAGTATTATTGTTACACCCCGTAAAAATATTAACATATAATAGGCGTATGTATGTATTATGGTGAGTAAGAAGAGCTTGTTGCATGTGTGGAAAAGCCTCGGAAGTGGGCATGAACAGGACCGGAACGCACAGGGCTAGCACGATGTGCCAGCAGCGCACTAGCCAGCGCGGCGCGCCAGACATCCTATGCAATGGGAGGCGCGGCGCGACACTGGGTTGCCGCGCTGGCCGGCGCGAGGCGCCCCCCAGTGCACTACCCTAAGTATATAAATACCCCTTAAGTTCAATTAAAAGTCATTTTCAAAATATCAAGTAGTCCAGAGGAAGAGTAAAACGCAACTTTTAAGTAATTTCCTTCCGAATACGCTACCAAACATTGTCCAAATTCAAATTAACTTCGGATATGGAGTTCTAAGCCTACTGGGAGCATTATTACGAAGTTATTTTCTCAAGATTTTCCCAGCAAATCGAAACCCCACCGAGTAAAAGTTGTCAGAATTGCTCCAAACTAATTTCTATGTGATCACAGGATTCAAGCAAGCATTTCTCCCTTCTGAACTCTCGAGAAATTATACGTTTTCGACCGTGTTTTGTTAAGTTGAAGTATAGTTAATATTAGTATTAAAAGTAATAGTTTTTGCCGAATTTTGTACTAAAACTGGTCTCATTCTCCGAATAATATGATAACAGTTGGAAAGAGCTATTGAATACGGATTGAAACTCGCCAGTTAATCGGGAATCAGCGATCCAGGTATGTTAAGGCAAATTCGTTTGCCAAGTTAGTTTCTTCAGTATTATAATTCAGTTTGAATCCCAGTAAGATAGCCAGAAGTATATCTATTGTGATTAGCAGTTGTTTTTAACTGAGGCCAGTATCTTATGTCTAGTTTGGGATTGACTTTGCTCTATATAACTTTCCACAACCAACCCCAAGGTTAATAGTTGTGTAGACACCCACCAGGGGCGAGATGACGTCGCTCCTAGGAGAGGTAAGTCGTCCGCAAGGGATGAAGATGGGGTCCAAGGTCCTCATACAGTCAATTCCATGGCTGGACTATTATATGTCGTATCGGCACTACACCCCCGTTTAGCCTGGTGCCTGGGGTGCAGATATTAGGAGTCCACTAAACTCAGACACACCTATAGTTTAGGGATGAGCGGGCTCAGTTGCAGACCCAGGGAACTGGTAAGACGGCTATAGTTACTCGTTGACCTGTGTTGACCTTTTTAGGGGTATGTAGATTGCAGTGTACTTGTCAGGGCTTATGGGGGCCCCGAGTGGATTATTCTGTGCTGGTTGTACCTTCCGACTTATAGAGGCAAGGTAAGGTTCTTGTTTGGATTAGTACTGATAGATTAGACAACAAGAAGTTCAGCTATTCAGGTAGTATCTCTATTCTTCTCGTTCAGTTACTTTCAGTTTCCTTTAGTTCATTCAGTTATTTACAGTTACTGCCTTACATATTCAGTACATATTGTACTGACGCCCTTCTTTAGTTATGTTGTTTATATTCAGTTATGTTCAGTTTGCTTTGCATACTCGGTACCAGTGGTACTGACGCTCGTTTGGGGCACTGCATTACTTGCCTGCAGGTACTCATAGATGAGGCGCCGATCCCTCGTGATCCTAGCCAGCGTAGAGTCATCATCTCCTGTCATCCGGAGCTTGATATTCAGAGGTGTAGTTCATTTTCTTTTGTTGTATAGTACGGGTAGGTCGGGGCCCTGTCCCGACCATCTTATCAGTAT
>JACEIK010000860.1:51293-62486 GCA_018107945.1 Datura stramonium
ATATATATCCTTGACTTTGATATATTTTCTTTACATGATAAAGAGACGTAACTACGGGTGGAAAAATGGATAAAATTTATGGTTATCCGCTCGATTCAATCCATTTTAAATAGACAGGTATCTTTCACGATCTGAACATGGGCCCGGAGCGAGACACGGGACAAGGAGCCTCGAGAGACTCCAAGTCGACCCATGGCATGAACATACATCTAGCTCAATCAATAAAAGCGGAATATCAACATAATTAACATAGCGAAAGTCTGAACATAACATGAAATCTAAACATACAACACGAGTCTGAAGCTGAGTACAATTTATGCCTGAAAATCCTCTATCTCTGATGAGTTGATGGGGAAAGACCCCAACTAACTCTCTAAGCTTTAAACTAAAAATGTAAAGATAACTAATAAGGAATGGTCCTCGGGAGATGAGGACTCACCAACTGAGACTGGATATGCTACTCTAGAAGGCGAGCTAGCAACGAGGCTGACTCTAAATATTGGAGCATGTGTCATGAAACAATACAAAATAGAGTATACGGCCAGTACTTGGAATGTACCGAGTATGCAAGGTAAGTAAAACAGAAAGTTAAAATACATAAGAGTTCATAAGAGTAGGACAACATGATCATAACATAAATATCATAATGTAAACATAAGACTCAAGGTTTTCAAAACATTCGTAAATCAATCATAATCATAATCATAATCATAAGAGAAAATCTTATTAAACATGACTTGAGCCAAAGTACATAATCATAACCGTACATAAATCACGAGGATCAGTAGGAGATTTTTATAACCGACATACCCCATATGAGAACACATGTAGCTCGACCTGTAAACCCCTAGTTGGTAGGGTGTTCGTACCTTGCCAAGGATAGAACCATGAAAAGAGGAGTGATATCACTCATGAAAGGCTCATTGGGCAAAAGGGACAGTCACAAAGGAGGTCCCATCATGGCTATGTTGGCGCATAGTTTTGAGACTCGAGGTATGCTTGGACACCGGGTCTACTCGATGTTAAATACTACTCCCAAAATATATATAGTGCTCATAGAATAATAGGAAAACATACATGAGATTCATGAGCTAGTTAAATCATCATAATCATAAGAATTCTTGAAATACGTGAACTAGCCATGAAATAAGACCCGTGAATCGGCCATAATCATAAATTCATAAATCATGAAATTCATGCATACTTGTAAAACATGTATATACTTGAAATCTCATAAATCCATGGTAAGTACTTGAGAGAAATCATATCATAAAGCATAAATCATAGTTGGGCTAATTTAGATCAAGATCATAACAAAATCATAACTTGACTTTTCATAAAAACATGCATAATTGGGCATAATTAGATTTAAACTCAAATATATCAATTTATATTCAAAATAGTCATAAAATCTGCCCATAGATCATAAAATATAATTTAATACATGAAAGAGATTGATCCATCGATAGATCATATTGAATTTCACAAGAATTGACATAAACTGAAGCTTCTTCTTTGTTTATTCTGACGATCCAATATTTCCACCGGAACCTCTTCATAACTAAGACCGTCTTTCACATCGACACTGTCCACCGGAACAACTAGAGCTGGATCACCCAAACACTTCTTTATGAGCTATACATGGAAAACTGGATGAACTAAAGCTAACTCTGAGGGTAATTCCAACTCATAGGCTACCTTGCTAATCCGTTTCACAATCCGGTATGGGCCAATAAAACAGGGACTGAGTTTTCATTTTTTCCAGAACCTCATCACTCCCTTCATAGGAGACACCTATAGAAACACCCAATCGTCGTCTTCAAACTTATGTTCTCTCCTTCTCACATCCGTATAGGACTTTTGGCAACTTTGAGTTGTTTTCAATCTGTCCCTTATGAGCTGAGCTTTCTCCATGGCCTTATGAACTAAATCCGGTCTTATCATCGCAGCTTCACCCACTTCAAACCAATCAATGGGCAATCTACACTTCCTCCCGTAAAGAGCCTCAAACGGAGCCATCTGAATGCTGGAATGGTAGCTGTTGTTATATGCAAACTCAATAAGAGGCAAATGATCATCCCAACTACCCTTGATGTCAATTACAACACACTCTCATTATGTCCTCGAGAGTCTGAATAGTCCGCTCCGCCTGATCATCCATTTGTAGGTGAAATGTTGTACTAAGCTTAATCTGAGTACCAAGTCCTTTTCGAAACAATCTCCAAAACTAAGAGGTAAACTGAGTACCTCTGTCTGATATGATGGACAAAGGCACTCTATGCAACCGAACTAGCTCTCGAATATACAGTTTGGCAAAATCCTTCGCTGAATCAGTAGTTTTGACCGGTAGAAAATTTGGCTGCTTTGGTCAACTTGTCCACGACCACCCAAATGGAGTCATACTATTGACGAGTGTGAGGCAACCCTGTGATAAAGTCCATATTGATCTCCTCTCACTTACAAGTAGATATACTGATGTCTTGAAGTACACCTCCTGGTCTCTGGTGCTCAACCTTGTTGACAATTTGGACATTTAGCCACAAACTTTGCTATGTCCTTCTTCATGCTATTCCATCAATAAACTTCCTGTAGGTCACGGTACATCTTCGTAGCAACTGGATGTATGAAATACCTGGAACCATAAGCCTCATGCAACATTCGATCTCTCAACTCACCAACATTTGAAACACACAAGTGACCCTGATATCGAAGCACACCATCTCCCCCTTTGGAGAAGACCTCCACCTTCTAATTCTGAACAACTTCCTTCAACTTTACAAAAATAGAATCCTCATCTTGTCTAGCTTTCACATAAGTCACCAACGATGATTCTGACTCGTTTTGAACTATAACACCACCATCGATCATATCAACCAAATGAACTCCCAACCGTGCAAGCCGATGCACATCCTTCACCAACTCCTTCCTCCCCTCATCTACATGGGACACACTCTCCATAGAAAGCCTACTAAGAACGTTTGCCACCACATTAGCCTTGCCTGGATGGTAAAGGACACTCATATCACAATCCTTGAGTAACTCCAACCACCTCCTTTGACGTAGATTTAGATCCTTCTGGGTAAATACATATTGTCGGCTTTTATGGTCCATAAGCACGTCTACATGGGTCCCGTTCAAATAGTGTCTCCAAATCTTCAAGGTACACACCACCGCCGCCAATTCAAGATCACAGGTCAGGTAAATCTTTTCATGAATCTTTAGTTGCCTAGAAGCATATGTTATCACTTTAGTATGTTGCATCAATAAACAACCAAGATCGATCCTAGAAGCATCGCAATACACCACAAACCCATCGGTACCCTCAGGTAAGGTTAACACTGGTGCCGAGGTGAGTCGAGTCTTCAACTCTTGAAAGCTTCTCTCACAATCCTCACCATTGGAACTTCACTTTTTTTGGGTCAATTTGGTCAATAGCACTGCAATAGATGAAAATCCCACAACAAATCTCTGATAATAACCAGCTAAGCCCAAGAAGCTCTTGATATATGAAGGATTCACAGGTCTAGTCCAATTCTTCACCACTTCTATCTTCTGAGAGTCCGCCATCACCTGATTTGGCTGAAGGCAATATCTGAGCCTATGTCTGGGTTTGCCACTCCCGAAAAAAGTGTCTGAACCAACTAAACACCTCCCTGGGTGGTTCTTGACACACTTCGCATAGGATGGAAAAGTGCAATCTCCTGACATGCTCTTCTGGCCCTCAAGCCTAACGCTCTACCCCTCTGATCACGTTTTGGTTGGGACGGGATACTAGTTGATGATGGTGTTGGGGCTAATGACCTTTGCTGAAACTGAGGGTGGTGACCACCACTGGATCTCTGCTGAGTGAACCCAGCACTATCTGTCTTGGCCCTCTTGGCCTCTTTGACCCTCAGATGCAGCGCCTCCATCTGCTGGGCGTGCAAAACTCTCTGGGGAAAATTAATATCCTGATGAAGCATAACGATCCTACAATCCTTGTCCAGGTAGTCCGCCACTCCATGCACATACCTGCTCACCTGAGCTCTCTGATCAGCCACTAGCTATGGGGCATACTTAGACAAACGAGTGAACTCCAAAGCATACACTTGAACTGTAATGTTACCCTGCTTTAGGTTCACGAACTCTGCTGCCTTAATCTCCCTCATCTCGCGAGGGAAGAACCGCTCCAGAAGTGTGGTATGAAACTCCTTCCAATAGATGGGACACTTTCTCCCACTATCCGGCTATCTTTTCACTGTTTGAACCAAATGTGCACGACCCCCTTTAACTGATATGAGGAAAAATCGACACACTCCTCCCCAGTCACCTCCATAATCTGAGTGATCTTCAGAATCTCCTCATGAACTCATGTGGATCCTCGTCCACCTTTGATCCAAGGAACTCGGGAGGGTTCATCCTCAGAAAGTCTCTAACCCTCGCTGCTGCCGCATTCCCGTTCTGAGGGACATGCGCCACCACCTGCTGATTGACCTGGGCGGTAAGGGCATGGGCCAAAATCTGAATGGCTGCTCTGAACTCTGTGTGGGAAACCGGCTTGGGTATATGCTCCGCATGGACTGGTGAGGCCTGCTAGTGCCGGTCTCTATTGCTACCCTCGTGGCCATTTCTGTTTCCATTTCTCCTTCCATTAACTCTGTGGCAAGGCATGATTCTGGAAACGCGAATAGTATGAGTTAAAAGGATAGAGAGACATCTCATCGCATGACTTAGATTATGAAAGAAGGGAACATTTCTTAAACATCTCGTAGCCTCTTCGTCAAAAGTGTGACGCACTTCACATCCATGAAAAAGACTCTACTTAATGCGACTTTCAGACACTCTAGGGCACTTCAAAACTTATTGCTCTAATACCAAGTTTGTCACGACCTTAACATGGGCCCGGATCGAGACACGGGACAAGGAGCCCCAAGAGACTCCAAGTTGACCCATGGCATAAACATACATCTAATTTAATCAATAAAAGCGGAAGATCAACATAATTAACATAGAGGAATTCTGAACATAACATGAAATATGAACATACAACACAAGTCTAAAGTTGATACAATCTATGTATGAAAAGCCTCTATCTCTGATGAGTTGATGGGACAAGACCTCAACTAACTCTCTAAGCATGAAACTGAAAATGTAAAGATAACTGATAAGGAATGGTCCTCGGGAGATGAAGACTCACTAACTGAGACTAGATATGCTACTCTGGAAGGCAGGCTAGCAATGAGGCTGAGTCTGAATATCGGAGCCTGTATCATGAAACGATTCAATATAGAGCATGCTGTCAGTACTTGAAATGTACCGAGTATGCAAGGTAAGTAAAAAGGATAGTTAAAATACATAAGAATTCATAAGAGTAGGACAACATGATCATAACGTAAATATCACAATGTAATCATAAGGCTTAAGGTTTTCAAAATATTCGTAAATCAATCATAATCATAATCATAAGAGAAAAGCTTATTGAACATGACTTGAGCCAAAGTACATAATCATAAACGTGCATAAATCATAAGGAATAGTGGGAGATTCTTATAACCGACATACCCCATAAGAGCATACATGGAGCCCGACCTGTAAACTCCAAGTCGGGAGGGTGTTCGTACCTTGCTAAGAGTAGAACCATGAAAAGAGGCATGATATCACTCATGAAAGTCCTATTCGGGCAAAAGGAATAGTCACAAAGGAGGTCCTATCATGGCTATGTTAGCGCGTAGTTTTGAGACTTCGGGGTGTGCTTGGACCTCGGGTCTACTCGGTGTTAAATACTACTCACAAAATATATATAGTGCTCATAGGATAATATGAAAACATACATGAGATTTATGGACTAGTTATATCATCATAATCATAAGCATGCTTAAAATACGTGAACTAGCCATGAAATAAGGCCTGTGAGTCGGCCATAATCATAAATCCATAAATCATGAAATTCATGCATAGTTGTAAAACATGTATATACTTGATATCTTATAAATCCATGGTAAGTACTTGAGAGAAGTCATATCATAAAACACAAATCATAGTTTCGCTAATTTAGATCAAGATCATAATGAAATCATAACTTGACTTTTCATAAAAACATGCATAATTGGGTATAATTAGATTTAAACTGAAATCTATCAATTTATATTCAAAATAGTCATAAAATCTACCCATAGATCATAAAATATGATTTAATACATGAAAGAGATTTACCCATTGATAGATCATATCGAATTTCACAAGAATTGACATAAACTTCATGGATCATTAAACTTGACCTTTAGAATTGAAATTCATGAAATTTGAGAAGAGTTTAAGGCATGAAAGTGAAAGGGAATCTCATTCATAGCCTCACATGCCTGGGTAAGTTGATTCTACTCTCTCCCTTGATCACCCAAAGAAAATTGAAGAAGAATTGAGGAAGAACCTTGATGAACTATGCTTGATCACTCTAAACCCTCATGCATGAGTTTTGAATAGGCTAGGATGACTTAAACCATCTTAATACCCTATATTCTAGGATTTAAACGATGTAGTTTAGGCTTTAGGAATATAATAATTACGGAAAAGCCCTTAATAAACTCACAGGAAAAAACAGACTACCAGTCCCAACGAGGGACTGGACTAGTCATTGTCTATGGCCACTACTCGTGGTCTTCATCCATCGCCTCCACTGAAAATTTCATCTAGGTGGTCACCACGAGGCACCCTACAATTCGTTACCGGTGACCACGACTCGTGGTCATCTCCCGTTATCCTCACTGCCATAAACTCACTTGGGGGTCACCACAGGGAACACCATGACTTGTGGTGCACCCAACGAGTCGTGGTGACCAATCCATTAGGTGCACTGCCCATTCTTCTTCTTCCTTCAACCATCCTTGACCACGGGTAACTTAACCAATCGAGGGGCTGACAATGACTCGTGGTCACTCCCGTGGTCACCCCAAACTTAAAATTTCCAATTAAGTCAAACTCCTCACCACGAGTCACTTAACGACTCGTGGTCATCTTGATGGGTCACTGGATGACTTGTGCTGTGACATGATGCAGAAAATTCTATTTTTTTTTCTGTTTCAACTCCTGGGTCTGATTTTAGGGTTTTGGGGCATTATAGTATCCAATCATTTAAAGGTGAATCAAATATGGATCAATCCATATTATTCATCATAAAAATCATAAAATATGGATAACCCATGGGTATTTACCAATTACACTCACCTTAAAAAATATAAAGGAGTAGGAACCTATAAAATGTACACTTATAAGAGTGTGTTTGCTATGAAGAAAAATATTTTTTTAATTTTCTCATTTTTGGTTAATTTTAAATGTTTTGATATTTTTTTTACAGATTGGCTTGTTTTCCTCTAATTTAAGAAAATCACATCCCTACCTAAAGATAGAAAATTTTCCTTAAAGGTCACCACCTCGAAATGGGTTCCGACCCCAAACCCGTCACTTCTCCCTCGACCCCCGATCACGACATCTCTCCCTCGATCCTCGACCTGACACTCGATCTCGACCTGACTTTCGACCTCGACCCGACAGCCGACCCTGACACTTCTCCCTCGAACCCAGACCACGACATCTCTCCCCCGAGCCCCAACCCAATAAGTGACCTCGACCTAACATCTGACCCCGACCCAACGCTCAACCTCGAATCCGATCTCGAACTCAAACCTCGATGCCGACCCTCGACCCTACACCTAAATTCGAAACAAATTTCGACCCCAACCCCCCAACCTTACATCGGATCCTGACCCTGACACTCGATCCCGACCAAATTTTCGATGCCATACCCAACCCCAATCCTACACCCGACATCTGAAACCTGATTCCGACCACGATACTATGACCTGGACCCTCGACACAACAACCAACCCTGATGTGAAACCTGACCCAGAGCCGACACCTACACCGACACCCGATACCCGAAGCCAACCCGACTTGACTTTTAATCCCGATCCTGACCCCGACTGTCATGAACCAAGAGTACACCCGGGCCATAGACACGAGACAAGGAGTCCCGAAAGACTCCAAGTCAACCCATGACGTGAGCATATAACTAATTCATTCATAAAATGCGGAAAACATAACTTAATAATCATGAACAAACTGAAAATCATGACGTGAGAGGTAAGGAACAACAAAACAAAATATGAACAGTAAGGGAAGAATACTACACATAGGTCTGAAAGCCTCTACACAAGATAGATGGATTGAAGGGACAAGACCCCAACTAACCCAAACATTCTAAAGAAAAAACATATGATAAGTAAACTGGTCTTAACATGAAGCCCTCGAATCATGAGGACTCACCACTGAAGATTGAGCGCACGCTAGGGACGATGCTGAACCTGCAAACCGGATCCTAAAAATTTATGGGTCAGTACTTGGAAGGTACTGAGTATGTAAGATATGCAAGACAATGCTTTAAAACATAAAAGTTTTAGGAGTGGGGACATCATGATCATAAAACCAAAATCATAAATATATCGTAAGGCTCAAGATTTTCCAAGTACATTCGTAAACCTGTCATAGCCATAACATGAGGGAAAATAGTTCATAAGACATAACTTGAGCCAAAAGAACAAAATCATGCATGCATAAAATCATGGGGAACAATGAGAGATTTCTATAACCGACATACCCCATATGAGCACACATGGAGCCTGACCTGTAAACCTAGTCGGGAGGTCGTCCATACCTTGCCACGGGCATGAACCATGAAAGGCGTGATATCACTCATGAAGGTCCCGTAGGAAATAGGGGACAGTCATTGAGGAGGTCCCAACATAACCTACGGTGGCACGTAGTTCTGAGATTCGGGGCATAACTTGGGCCCCGAACCTACTCGGTGTTAAGTATTACTCCCAAAACATGCAACGTGCTCATAAAAATTCATATGTGACATGCGTGGCTAGTCGAATCGTAACAATCATACATACCTAAAAATTTATAGTACTATCCATGGAATTGGGCCCGTTAGTCGGCCAAAGTCATAGTACATAAGACTTAAGCAACATGTGGGCTTTTTTCCATAATTTTAGTCATGCTTGAAATGCTTAAATTTATATGATACATGATCATGGTAACATGAGAAATAGAAAACTCGAAGACATGCTTTAAATTCAAAAATTCATATCATGCTTGCGGAATCATCATGTACATAAATTTTACTAAAAATCCTTCATAATTGGGCATCCATACTCTTAGAGTCTTAAATCATGAAATAATAAATATATACAAGTAAAATCAGCCCAAACACTTCAAAATCCACAATTAAAACATAATACCACAAGCTCATATAAACTTTTGAGGAATCATGCAAATGGGTTTAAGACCCATAAGAATTTAGCAAATTAAACATAAGAAATGGAAAGAAATGGGCATGTGTAGGGACTAAATACCCATTCAAACCCCACATACCTGGAATTTCGAGACCCCTAACTCCCTTGAAAACCCTAGGTAGATTCTTGAAGAACTTGAAGGTGAGCACTTGCATTCCCTTTCCTCCTTCCTCTCTACACTTACAAGTATCAAATGAGGCTTAACATGGCTGATTTCCCATTAAAAGACCCTGTCCAGACCTCAAAATGACGTAGTTTAGGTCTTAGCAGTGTAGGAAATTACAAGAAAGCCGTTACTAATTCACAGGAAATCACTATCAGGTCACCCTAACGGGCGACTTGACGATTCGTTGCCAGGAGCAACGAGTCGTTGGGTCCTTTCGTCAAGTCCACTGAAAATTTTCCCTTGGCTCTTAACGGAGGACATGAAGACTCGTCCCTCGGTGACACGACTCGTTACCAGCTTTCGTTAAGTACATTGGATCACCCTCAAAATTCTCCTCTAGGACCTCCCCACGACTGACATGACGACTCGTGGTGGCTGAACACGAATCGTTACATCACCCGTGCGAACCTCGGGTCCCTTCACCAACACAGTCCTTCGCACGAATCACTTAACGACTTGTGGGGCTCCCTGACGAGTCGTCCAACGACTCGTCTTGCACTGCTGCAATATTTTTCCAG
This sequence comes from Datura stramonium, assembly GCA_018107945.1. Lineage (NCBI taxonomy): Eukaryota > Viridiplantae > Streptophyta > Magnoliopsida > Solanales > Solanaceae > Datura > Datura stramonium. Next base: position 61,307 of record JACEIK010000860.1, read on the forward strand.
ATTTTTCCCGTTTAACTCCCGGGTCTGATCCTTGGGTTCCCTGGGTATAACAACATCTCCCCCTTGGAAAAATTCATCCTCGAATGTTAGAATCATGCAGAAAACTCAGAATCAAACAATCACCATATGCAAATACTGATCATTTATGCCGAAACTAGAGGAACGACTATCCCTGAAAAGGAATTACATAGCTGGACTGAATTCAAACATCACGTATATATATCATATCATAAAACAAACTTGCACGCATGAAAAAAACATGAAAAAAACTGAATAGAGGTTTAGGGCAAAAATTGATACCTCAAATTGAAACTGAGCCGGTAGGGAACAAATGGGGGTATTTAGCCATCATATCCGCTTTGGCCTCCCACGTGGCTCCCTCGACATGCTGATTTCTCCATAAAATCTTTACGGAGGCTACTTCCTTGTTCCTCAGTCTCTGAACCTGACGATCTAAGATTTCAACAAGAATTTCATCATAACTGAGACTATCCTTCACACCAACACTTTCCACCGAACCACTAAGGCTGGGTCTCCCAAGCACTTTTTCAAGAGAGATACGTGAAATATGGGATGAACTGAAGCCAACTCTGAGGGTAAATCTAACTCATAGGCTACTTTACTCACTCGCCTCATAATCCTGTATGGGACAATATTGTTACACCCCGTAAATTCTTGACATTTAGAAGACCTATTCGCATGTTGGTTAAGAGTTTTAGAATGCCATACATGCTAGAAAAAGGCCCGGGGAAAGACCGGACAAGCTTCACGTCGAACCATTGCAAGAGGAGGCTGGGCAGACCCCCTCCGCGATGTCCAACGTGTCATGGAGGTGAGGTCCAGCCCCAAGTATATAAGCCCCCACATCGGTTTTTAAGTGATAATTATATATATTTCCAGTGAGTAAACCAGAGAACAGTAGAGAAACAAAGAGGACGAAGGTTTCCATTAAAATTCCTTCCGTTTAGGCTATTAAACGTGGTCCAAACTCGAAATAACTTCAGGTAGCGAGGTATTGAGCTGCAGGGAGCATTCCTACGGAATTAGTTTCATGAAATTCGGCCAGCGAATCGCCGTCTCACCGAGATAAGGTAAGTGGAATTGCTCCAAATTAGTGTCAATATACTCCTAGCCCTAAAGTGAGTATTTCTCCCTTCTGGACTTCTGAGAAATAGCGAGT
>JACEIK010000860.1:83127-99915 GCA_018107945.1 Datura stramonium
CAATATAAACATAATTTAATCATACCCATGTATAGAGATCGAAGAATTATGCAATTGGGTAAAACCCCATACTTGATCATAGGAAATTTTCATGATTTGATAGAAATTGGGCATGCGCGTGGAAGAAGATGCCCACTCATAACCTTACATACCTGGGAGGGATGATTTTACCACATCTCTAATTCCCCAAGATGAGATTCCAATGTAAACCTTTAAAACTTTCTCTAAATCCTCTCTTCAAACTCTCAAGTTTGCATGCATGGAATGAACTAGCTTAGAATAGGTTTTCCCCTCTTAAAACCCTGTAGAACGAGCCCTAAACGACGTAGTATAGGCCCCTAGGACATAGGAATTATGGAAAATCCCATACTAAAATCGCAAAGATTTACTGACTGCCAGTCCCCATGAGAGACTGGACGACTCGTGACCAGGGCCAATGACTTGTGGTCATGATTCGTCTAGTACACTGCTCAAAACCACTAGGGGACCTCACGGAAGACACCACGACTCGTCGTGAGTGAACTCGACTCGTGGTCACCATCCGTGACTTACTGCCCAAAGCCTCCTTGCCACAACCAGTCTAGGCCACAGGAGACCTCACGAGTCGTGAGGCTTGACCACGACTCGTGGTCATGCTCGTGGTCATCTCGACAAGGCCTGCCAACCTTGATAGACCATGAGTCACCTCATGACTCGTGGTCACTCCTCACGATTCGTCCTGTGACCTGGAGCAAAATTTCAATTTTTCACCATTTTGACTCCTGGGTCTGATCCTTGGGCTCCCGGGGTATAACAATATCTCTCCCTTGGGAACATTCGTCCTTGAATGTTAGAAACACACAAAAAACCAGAAACATGCAATCATCATATGCAAACACGAATCATTTAAATCGAAAAATGAAGGAATAACTACCTCTGAAAAGAACTACATAGCTGAACTGAATTCAGGCACCACATACATCTATCATAACATAAATCAAACTTGCACACATGAACTGAACATGGAAATTGATTATAGAATTAGGGAAAACACTGTTACCTCAAACTAAAATTGAGCCGGTAGGGAACAAGTGAGGGTTTTAGCCATCATAGCCGCTTCGGCTTCCCACATAGCTCCCTCAACATGCCGATTTCTCCATAAAACCATCACCGAAGCTACTTCTTTGTTCCTCAGCCTCCAAACCTGACGATCCAAGATTGCAACTGGAATTTCCTCATAATTGAGGCTATCTCTCACGCCAACGCTTTCCGCTGGGACAACTAAAGATGGATCACCCAAGCACTTTTTTCAAGAGCAATACATGAAAGACGGGATGAACTTAAGATAACTTTGATGGCAAGTCCAACTCGTGCGCTACCTTACCAAATCTTTCATAACCCGATAGGGACCAACATAGCGGGGACTGAGTTTTCCTTTCTTTCCGAACCGTATGACTCCTTCATGGGAGATACCTTCAGAAATATCCAATCATCCACCTCGAACTCCAACTCTCTCCTCCTCATATTAGCATATGACTTTTGACGACTCTGAGCGGTTTTCAACCTGTCCCTTGTCAACTAAACTTTCACCATAGACTTATGAACCGAATCAGGTCCTATCATAGCTGCCTTACCAACCTCAAAACATCCGATGGGCAACCTGCACCTCCGCCCGTAAAGAGCCTCGAATGGTGACATTTGGATGCTGGAGTGATAACTATTATTATAAGTAAACTCGATCAAGGGAAAATGTTCATCCCAACTACCTTTGAAATCCATCATGCATGCCCTCAACATGTCCTTGAGGGTCTGGATTGTTCGCTACGCCTGACCATCCATTTGCGGATGAAATGTTGTGCTGAGTTTAATCTGATTCCTAAGCCCTTTTTGGAAAGACCGCCAAAACTGAGAGGTAAACCGAGTACCTCGGTCTGAGATAATAGACAAGGGCACTCCATGCAATCGCACCAACTCCCGGATTTACAGTTTGGCATAATCATCCGCTGAATCTGTGATTTTGACCGGTAGCAAATGTGCAACCTTGGTCAACCTGTCTACCACCACCCAAATAGAATTGTGATGTCGGCGAGTACGAGGTAGGCCTATAATGAAATCCATATTAATCTCTTCCCACTTCAAAGTGGGAATGCTAATATCCTGAAGTACGCCTCACAGCCTTTGATGCTCGACTTTCACTTGCTGAAAGTTCGGGCACTTGGCTATGAATTCTGCAATATCCTTCTTCATGCCGTTCCACCAACATATTTTACGCAAATCGTGATACATCTTGGTGGCACCCGGATGGATAGAATACTTGGACCCATATGCCTCATGCAATATCCGGTCCCTCAAATTATCAATATCTGGAACATATAGATGGCCCTGTACCGCAACACCCCATCTCCCCCTTAGGAGAAGACCTCCACCTTCTGACTCTGAACGACTTCCTTCATCTTTACCAACATCGAATCCTCATCTTTCCTAGCTTTAACGTCTACTATCAAGGACGGTTCCGATCCCATTTTGCACAACAAGGCCTTCTTCGGTCGTGTCGACCAATATAATTCCCAACCTCAGAAGTCGATGGACATCTTTCACCAACTCCTTCTTTTACTCATCCAAGTGGGACACACTCTCCATAGAGAGCCTACTAAGTGCGTCCGCTACCACATTAGCCTTACCCGGGTGGTAAAGGACACTCATGTTGTAGTCCTTTAATAGCTCCAACCACCTCCTTTGCCAAAGATTGAGATCCTGCTGTGTAAACACATATTGAAAGCTTTGTGGTCCATAAACACATCTACGTGGACCTCATACAGGTAATGTTGCCATATCTTCAATGCAAACACCACTGCGGCCAACTCAAGATCATGGGTCGGGTAATTCTTCTCATGGACTTTCAACTGTCTTGAGGCATATGCTATAACTTTCCCATGCTTCATCAATACACACCCAAGTACGATTCTCGAAGCATCACAATACACCACAAAACCATTAGTACCCTCGGGTAGGATCAACACTGGTGCTGAAGTGATTCGAGTCTTCAACTTTTGGAAGCTTTTCTCACAAGCCTCCGACCATTGGAACTTTACCTTCTTCTGAGTCAACTTGGTCAAAGGTCCTGCAATAGATGAAAAGCCCTCAACATATCTCCGATAGTAACCCGCTAAGCCCAAAAAGCTCCTGATATCTGATGGGTTCACCAGTGTGGGCCAATTCTTTACTGTCTCAATTTTCTGAGAATCAACCTTTATGCCCTCACTCGATACCACATGGACCAAAAATGCCACAGAGTCCAACCAAAACTCACATTTGATGAACTTTGCATACAACTAACGATCCTTGAGGGTCTGAAGCACTACTCTCAAGTGAGCGGCATGCTCCTCCTCGCTACGAGAGTATACGAGGATATCATCAATGAACACGATCACAAACATGTCCAAATATGCCTTGAACATCCCGTTCATTATATCCATAAAAGCTGCAAGGGAATTGGTTAGTCCAAAAGACATAACAACAAATTCATATTGACCATACCGAGTCTTGAAAGTGGTTTTCGGGATGTCACTCTCCCGAATCCAGAGCTGGTGATACCCGAACCTGAGATCAATCTTGGAGAAACACTTGGCACCCTAAAGCTGATCAAACAAATCATCAATCCTGGGTAACAGATACCTATTCTTAACGCCGACCTTGTTCAACTGCCTATAATTAATACACATCCAAAAAGAACCATCTTTCTTCCGAACGAATAGGATTGGTGCACCCCATAGAGACTTACTCGACCTAATAAAACCCTTATCTAACAGGTCCTTCAACTGATCCTTAAACTCTTTTAGCTCTGCTGGAGTCATTCTATAGGGCGGAATGGATATAGGCTGCGTGTTTGGAAGAGGATATATACCAAAATCAACCTTCCGCTCGGGAGGGACACTTGGCAAATCATCAGGAAAGACCTCTAGATACTCATGTACTACTAGAACTGATTGGATAGTCGAAGTTTCATACTCGACATACTTAACCCTAACTAGATGGTACATGCAACCCTTAGAAATCATCTTCCTGGCCTTAAGGTAGGAAATGAATCGACCTACAGGCGCAACTGAACTACCCTTCCAATCTAAGACTGGCTCACCCAGAAATCTGAACTCTACTGATCAGGTTCTACAATTAACTGAAGCATAGCATGCAAATAGCCAATCCATGCCGAGAATGACATCAAAATCGGTCATGGATAACTCTATCAAGTATGCTGAGGTGACCTTATGGAGGACTGAGATTGGGCAACCTCTATACACCTGTTTAGCTATAACTGATTCACCTACTAGAGTGGAAATTGAGAATGGTTCTGATAAGACGTCGGGACTGACTCCAAAGATATTGGCTACATATGGTGTCGTGAAAGACAAGGTATCCCCAGAATCTAGCAAAGCATATACATCATTATGAAAGACTCGTAACATACCAGTAACGATATCCCGGGAGACCTACTACTCCTGACGAGAAGCTAAAGCATAGAAACTGTTCTGGCGCTAACCGCCAGCTGTGCTAGTAGATGCCCCCTGATGTGTTGAGCGTGGGGGAGGGGCTGCTGAACTAGAATCTAGGCCTCGGCCCCCAGCTGATTCTGTCTCGCAGTTGGACAATCTTGAAGCATGTGCTCGGGCTGCCCACACCCGAAACAAGCACCTGAACCTGCCAAGCACTGGCCTGTGTGCCCTCGACCACATCTGCGACAAGCTGGGATGCTGGAATCTATGGGTCTGCTATTCTGACTCTTTGAGCCTGACGCTCGCCCTCTCTGATCATGTCTGGGCCTGGATGGCACACTCAATGCCGAAGATGCCGGGGTTGAGGATCTCTTGTGAGTCTGCTGTCGGTGTCCATCACCAGACCTCTATTGAGAGAATTTGTGATCCTCGGTCCTGGCCCTCTTGGCCTTCCTTTCCCTCGAATGTGCTGCCTCCATCTGCTGGGCATACAACACTATGTGAGGGAAGTCCATATCCTAGTGAAGTATGGAAATCCAGCACTCCTTGTCCAAATACCCTACTATACTATGCACAAATCCGCTCACCTGCGCCCTCTGGTCTGGCACTAACTCCGGGGCATATTTTGATAAGCGTGTGAACTCAAGGAAATATTCTTGCACTGTCATCCTCCCCTGCTTCAAGTTCACAAAATCAGCTGCATTCAACTCCCTCACCTCCTGAGGAAAGAACCAATCTAGGAATGCAACCTGAAACTCCTCCCACGTGATCGGAACTGCCCCTGCGACCCTGCTGTCCTTCCATTGGCGAAACCAGATATGCACAACCCCCTTGAACTGGTAGGAGGCCAACTCTGCACACTCAAAACTACTCACCCCCATGACTTGGGTGATCCTTACAATCTCATCAATGAAATCATGCGGGTCCTCATCTACCTTGGACCCTAGGAACTCCGGCGGGTGCATTCTCAAGAAGTCTCTAACTTTGGCCGCCGCTGCATTGCCATTTTATGGAACATGCGCAATGACCTACTGATTGACCTAAGCGGTCAAGGCCTGCGCAAGCATCTGAATAGCGGCCCGGACTCAACATGAGCAGCTGGCTCCGATGCTTGAGGCTCCTGAACTGGTGGGGCTGGCTGATGCCCATAACCATTTCCATTCTCGTGGCCTTCACCACCTCCATTCTTCCTTGCATTCATTCTTTGGGGATCCATGATTCTACAATCGCGAATAGCATGAATTAGAAGGATAGAAAGACTTTTCATCGCACGACGTGGATCATGAAAGAAGAGAACATTTCCTAAACGTCTAGTAGCCTCTTCGTCATAAGTGTGGCACGCTTCACAACCATGAAAAATACTCTACTTAACACGGCTTTCAGACTCCCTAGGACACCTCAAACCTATGGCTTTGATACAAAGTTTGTCATGACCCGAACGGAGGCCCAGATCGTAGACACGGGACAAGGGATGCCAAGAGACCCCAAGTCGACCCATGACATAAGCATACAACTAATTCAATTAATAAATTGAAGAAAACATCAATATGATATCAACGGAATTCAAATTTAATCATCACATCGGAATAACATCCGAAGCTAATACATACATAAGTCTTAAAAGCTTCTAGTCTGGACGAGCTGATGGGACAAGACCCCAACTAACTCAACAATATTGAAACTGAAAATACATAAAGGAAAATGATAGTCTAGTCCTCGAAGGATGAGGACTCACTATCTGAGTAGGAGCTAACTCTGACAATTGACTACGAATAGGGCTGAGCCTGGGAGCTGGGGCCTGTATCATGAAATGATACAACATAGAAAGTATACAGTCAGTACATGGAATGTACCGAGTATGCAAGTTAAGTAAAACTGCTCAAGTAAAGTAAATCATTTAAAACATTTCATAACATATCATAAGCTTTCAAATCTGAGAGGGAAGAATTATATGCACTCATTCTGATATCATAATCTTTTCATAGTATGACCATGCATAGTTTCATAACATCATAAATGACTCGAATGACTCAAAGCTGAAATATAACATTTATAGAAAAGCTGAAAAATGAGTCAAACCTTATATTTAGAACATGCCTGCTTGAAGTGATAATCAGGAGTAATGAATATGCAAATCTAAATTATGTAGACAATGGGAGACTCACCACTTAACCGACATACCATGATAGAGCTTACGTGGTCCCGATTATCATATTCAAGTGGGCAGATCCGTCCACAACCTTGCCAGGGCTAAGGACTCTACCATGATATTGATATCAAGCTCATAGGCCATTTGGGCCAGGATAGCTCACAAGGGAGGTCCCAATAATATAATAATATCAACCTACATTGGTGCATAGTTCTGGGGCATAGGATAATCGACCCTTAGCCCGCTCGGTGCTAGACTCTTCTACCAAAAACATGCAATGCTCTACATCGTATATAACGAAGCTCAACATCATCTATTGACGAAGCTCAGATGCAATCATGCATAACTCAACATCATATGAAAGGAAGCTCAACATTTTCCTTTGACAAAGCTCAGTAATGAAATCATGCATAGACTCGACATTATATGAAAATTACGCTCAACATTGTCCTTTGACAAAGCTCAATAATGACATACATCTCAATTATGAACTTATGCATATGAGAAACTTTAATTTGAAACATACCACAAGCTACTAATAATATGAAATTTGGGAGACCTCTCTCCAAAAAATGTGGTAAGCTTATTTTAGGAATATTTAAGTCAACATACCACAGGCTAGTAATATGAAATTTGGGAGACTTCGCTCCAAACAATTTGGTAAGCTTATTTCAGGAAAGCTCATCATTTTAAATCAACATGTGGGAATTTTCCAAAGCTTTATCATACTTGGATCTATTCAATTCATTTTGTAAACAATATCATAATCATGAGTAGCTTTAGAAACATGCTTTTCATCATCAATTCTCGTCATCATCATACATTCATCATCATTCTCTTCTTTCATAGATTTCCTATTCAAGGACATTCAATTTCATAATTTAGAAAACACAATTTTTGATTGAAAACAATTTAAAAATCTAACCAAGCTTCACAATTCATCAATATAAACATAATTTAATCATACCCATGTGTAGAGATCGAAGAATTATGCAATTGGGTAAAACCCCATACTTGATCATAGGAAATTTTCATGATTTGATAGAAATTGGGCATGCGTGTGGAAGAAGACGCCCACTCATAACCTTACATACCTGGGAGGGATGATTTTACCACATCTCTAATTCCCCAAGATGAGATTCCAATGTAAACCTTCAAAACTTTCTCTAAATCCTCTCTTCAAACTCTCAAGTTTGCATGCATGGAATGAACTAGCTTAGAATAGGTTTTCCCCTCTTAAAACCCTGTAAAACGAGCCTTAAACGATGTAGTATAGGCCCCTAGGACATAGGAATTATGGAAAATCCCATACTAAAATCGCATAGATTTACTGACTGCCAGTCCCCACGAGAGACTGGACGACTTGTGACCAGGGCCAATGACTTGTGGTCATGATTCGTCTAGTACACTGCTCAAAACCACTTGGGGACCTCACGGAAGACACCACGACTCGTGGTGAGTGAACTCGACTCGTGGTCACTATTCGTGACTTACTGCCCAAAGCCTCCTTGCCACAACCAGTCTAGGCCACAGGAGACCTCACGATTCGTCCTGTGACCTGGTGCAAAATTTTAGTTTTTTACCGTTTTGACTCCCCGATTTGATCCTTAGGCTCCTGGGGTATAACATGAATTTAGTTTAATACTTACTCAACCTATTTTACTTACCTTGCTTACTCAGTACATTCTGAGTATCGTCCGCATACTCTATGCTGTATCATTTCATGATATAGGTCCTAGCGATCAGACTCAGGCACGTAGCTAGTTTGGCTCTCGTTCTAGCTCAGACCCTGCCTTGGGTGAGTCCTCATTCTCCGAGGAAATCTATCTTTCAGTATTGTCATGTCAGTTTGTTTCAAACTTAGAGATAGCTGGGGGCTTGTCCAGTATCTCATTAGTTAGTAGAGGATTTCTAGACATAGATTTATTTTGTCTTGTATTCTTGTTAATTATCATTTTAATGCTCGATCATCATTGAAATTCCTTTGTTCAGCTTAGGAAAAGCTCGAAAGAATAATCCTAGGTTAGAACTAAGAATGCAGGGAGCAAGTTCTTGTTTTCAAGATAGTATCCGCGGCTAGGATAGCAATATACCTAATTTTCCTTGCTTGGTTAATTAAACAGGAAGATAGCTAGACACTAAGGATTAAATTGTCACATCACCACTCTGAGACGTAGTTGTGAAGTTAATTATAGCTTAAATGGCTAGAGGTACGAGAGTCCATAACCAAGGGCATAAACCCTGTAAACCACATCCATAGTGTTAATTGATTACTAATTAGGACGTGACATCTCCGCTGAACGATGTAGGTGTGAGACTATTTTTTTGTGTTTATAGGCTCGAAAGACCATGAACATTGCATATTAACTTTGTGAGACAACAAATGAATTGCATATACTCGAACCATTGTGAATTTTAGCATTGCGTGATTGTCAGGCCTTAACTTTAGATGCTTCTCATTATTGTTTTCCAAATTAGTTGTGATCACCTATAGATTTAGATAAAACATTCAAAATCTCTACAACCAACACTTGTTAAAATTAATATAACACTTGAATGTGAATATTCACTGAAATAGACTAGTCCCTGTGGGTTCAATATCCAACTCTTCAGAGTCACTATATTACTTATACGACCGCATACGCTTGCACGTGCATTAGGGCGCAACAAGTTTTTGGTGCTGTTGCTAGGGACTGGCAACTTTTGGTGAATTTTTAGTTTTTGTTGTAATTTTAATTTTTATAAGTATTGAAAATCTTGTCGTAGTCTGCTTTGTTGCAGTAACAGATTGTCCTTGCAGCACTGAAAAGGAATAGAGATATGGTAGAACCATTATTGGAGTCTGAATGACAATTTCACTTACTCTGGAGAGAGGCTCTTGAGAGAAAGTTGCAGCGGTTATAGGAAAAGATTCTTGAACGGCAACAGGATCCACCAGTTGGGCAAAAAAGTTGTTGCCAGAGCAAATGGCAGCCCGACCAGTTCACAAGTGGCAATCCCACTCGCGACAAATGTGACCTCCAACATCCGCAAACCGAAGCCTGGAGGCAACTTTGAGCTGAATCAGAGCATGGTGCAGCTGTTGCACTCTAGCGGTCAATTCACGGGAATGACACAAGAAGACCCACAACAACACCTACATAACTTCTTGGAGATCAGTGCCACTTTCGTCCTCACGGAGTGTCAACCAATTATGTTAGACTTACCCTCTTTCCATTTTCACTTTTGGGAGAGGCGAAGAGGTGGTTGAAGGCAGAGCCACCAAATTCCATCACATCTTGGAATGACCTAGCAAGGAAGTTCCTCATCAGATTCTATCTTTCAGGAAAAACTGCTAAGCTCAGAAGCGAGATTCTAAGTTTCAAGTAGCAGCCTGAGGAGAACTTATACTTGGCTTGGGAGAGGTTCAAGTCATTGTTGAGAGACTGCCCCCATCATCAGCAATCTAATGAGGTGTTAGCCCACACCTTTGTGGAAAGTTTAGACCCACATACTAAAATTTTGCTAGACTCCGCAACGGGTGGGTAGGCACTTGAGAAGACATATGATAAGTTCTACACTCTATTGAATAGAATTGCTCAAGGGAATCCGGAGTGGCACTGCGAGTCATCCAGAGGGGCAGGTAAAAGAGCAGCAAGGCTGATAGAGGTAGATAGTGTCAAAACTTTGGCAGCATAGTTAGCTTCACTTCAGCATCAGATGATGACTCAGTTCAAAAAACTGAGTATGACCCAGCCATAGACACAAGTTTATGCAGTTCAACTAGCTCCTAGCTGGTGTGAGATATGTGGAAACAATAGGCACAATGCATACTCTTATGGAGCAAATCCAAAGTAAGTCAATTTTGTAGGTAATGTGTAGAGGAACAATCAGAATTATGGAAACACCTACAACAAGAACTGGTAGAGCCACCCGAATTTTGCTTGGGGTGGTAATTAGAGTCAAAGATACCAGCAACCTCAGTAGCTGCAGTACTAGTAGCAGAGCAGGTAGAGTAATGTCCAATCCAACAATAGCAACAATTATGAGATGTTGCAAAAAATCATGGCCAACCAAACCCAGTTGGCAGAAAATCAGGCAAGGATGGCCTTAGACTTGAAGAACAGCAAATGGCCACCAGAAACTTAGAGAAGCGGACGGGTCAGTTGGTAGTAGCTCAACATAACAAACCTCTGAGAGGGTTACCAAGTGATACAAATCCAAACCTCCAATAGGTCAATGCCTTCAGTCTGAGGAGTGGCAAGCAGTTGGCTGACGCACCACAAAAAGAAAAGAACAATGAGGTGGAGCCAGAGCTAGTCAGACCAGGTCCATCAGCTGATAGAGGAGATAATCAAAATGCTACAACACATAATGCACAATCATCAATGCATCTAGTATAGAGATCACCACCACCATTCCAACAAAGGATCAAGAAGAGCAAGGAGGAAGCATGTTTTAAGAAGTTCTTTGATACCTTCAGTGAACTTTACATAAATTTGCCTCTTATTGATGTTTTGCAGGGAATGCCTAAGTACGCCAAGTACTTAAAGGATGTGGTGGCCAACAAAGTATGACTGGTCGATGTCCAGACTTTGGCACTCATTGAGGAGTGCAGTTATAGGGTAATGAGCAAAATGCCCAAAAAGCTCAAAGACTTGGGGAGTTTCACTCTCCTCGTACAAATTGGTGAAGCTGGAATAATGAGGGCCTTGTGTGACATAGGGGAGGCGGTGAATTTGATGCCCCTATCTTTATTAAACACACTGGGTTTGGGGAAACCAAGGCCCACAAGAGTGATGCCGCACCTGGAAGATAAGTTAACAGTGGCCTCGGAGGGAATTATTGAGGACCTTCTAATCAAAGTAGATAAATTTATTATACCTGCTGATTTTATTATTCTGGATTTTAAGGTTGATAATAAAGTACCCTTAATCCTGGGATGACCATTCTTGGATACTGCTGGAGCAACAATTTATATGAGAGCTGGTACCCTGAAAATGAGGATAAATGATGAAGAAGATCTTTTCAGAGTATGCTAGGAGATCAAACCACCCACACTCTACAGAGATCTTTACAAGATCTGTGTGGTTTCAGATGCTAAGTGTGGGGTGTTTGATTCCATGGGTCCATTATTTTATGAAATACTTACACTTAAGCCAGAGTTTGATAGGAGAAATCATTTGAAGGAAGTGACAGAATAAAAGAGAGATAGGATGGAGGCTGTTCCCTATAAAAATAAGAAGAAGAGAAGATGGTTCCTGAAAGGGAATACTTGTTTGAGGATATCCTAAAAAGGATAGTTCAGGTCGTGCCACAATGTAAAATCAGGCACTGCTTGGGAGGCAACCCAAGGGTACCACAGGTACAATTTTCTTTTTCTTTTGTTTTGATATTGTTTCTTTTCAATTGTGTTGTTGTTTTTGGTGAATTAAGGACAGGAAAAAAGGGAAGTCTGAGTACCCTGAGAAGCAAAAGCTAAGGAGCATGGAAAATGCAAGTATGGGATCGATGACCCATGTGTTCTAAAATGAAGGAAATCATGCGGCTAGCTAGGCCTAGAGGCCTCAGGAAGTATCTCTCACCTTTGCTTTGATGTTAATTAATTCTTTGGGGGCATAACAAATTTTAAGTGTGGGGTGAGGGGTAGTTTAAAATTTTAATTTTTGTGATGTTGGGTTCGGGTGAGTTTAGTGCTTGGTATAATATTGTGTGAAGAAAAAAAGTTTAAGTTGAGCACAGTCCACCTATCCTTTGGTTTCTCGTTTTGGTTCTTTTTTGAAGGAGGGCACTTGAATCGAGTAAATAAAATTTTTCTTTGTCTGTAAATAGATATTTAAATTATAGTTAGGGATGTTTCCCAATGATGGATGGATGATGACCGTCTTGAGGAAAAATTAGTCAACAGGTGTTGTGTTTGAACCCTTAGCTGATTGATAGCCTGATGTTCTTATTGAGTGCTATACATGATTGTAAGATGCATGTGGTGTTGATTGTGAAGCATGTTTAACAGTTGTATAACTTTGTTTGAGACACCTAGGATCTTGCATATGACTCTGTATGCTTTAAAGCGTAATTGTGAATTCTTGTGATTAACTAATTTAAGAGTCTACTGAATTGGTCTTGAATTGAGCATCTACATTGAGTGTAATGTTTTCTTGAAAACATCATGCTATTGTGTAATGTCTAGAACTTTCCTGGTGTGTATACCAAATTAAATGAAGGATGTTAAATGTAGGAGATGATTTAGACATTTCTTTGAATGAGCCTAACTTTCATCCTTTGTTTTACCTACCCTTAACGCATAATCCTAGTTAACCCCATTGACCCTTTAGCCTATTATTTGTTTAACCATATTAAAAGCTGAATCATTTTCTTTCAATAGCTTGGAATTTGATCCAAAACTCCTAAGAGCTTAAGTAAAAATGCAAAAGAGTAAGGAGTGAGAATCTTGAAAAAGAAGGAAAACAGTGGTTTGGGGAGTTGAAACAAAGACTATAGGTGCACTTGCGTGAAAAATGCATAAGTGTTGGGTGGGAGGAAAAGACCAAAATAGTGAAAAAGTTTCAAATTCTTAAGTACCTCCCACTAATAATATAAGTGTGCTTAATAAAATGGAGAAACAAAAGAGGAAATTGACGAGTTGAAAAGAATAAAGGTGAAGTAAAAGAAGAGATGTACTTAATGAAAGTGTGATGTATTAAAAATGCTTAGGGAAGATAGTCACTATTACTGGCCATAATAGTACCTACCCGTCCATTAACTTACATTACAACCCGATAAGTCCTATTTGATCTTACTTTCAGACATTCCTAAATTAGCAGAGTAAAATACTAAAGGCAAGTTTATGGGTCCATACATGGTGCATGTGAATTCTTTTTAAGAGTGAGCTAAATTCTTAGTCATATACCCATACATATGTAATTTGAAAAATTAAGAGTGAAAAAGGGCATCTCTCTTGTTGTGAGGGCACATGTTTGAGGAAGGATGAAATTCATGTTGGACTACTTGATTGGTTAATTGCATGAGTTTGCTGAGTTTTAGAAATTCTTGAGGCTAGGAGGTATTAACTTAGTTGTATGTGATTTTAGTTGGTTGTACATATCGCATGCTATATTTTAAACTTGCTATCTAAATCCGTTGGTGTAGCCTTAGCTTGAGTCATCTTGCTTCAATTGGTTATTTGTGAGTTCTTCGTATGCATGAGATGTAATGGAGTTTTTCGAGGATGAACAAGGCTTTAAGTGTGGGGTAGTGGTCTTGGGCATATTTACATGTCCAAGTGCTAGTCAATAACTAAGTTTAAGTCATGTTTGTTAATTAAATTAATTATAATCTCATGTATTCTATGTATATTTGTGTCCATGAACTAACCTACATGATTAGCTTATTTTATAGGTGAAAATACCAAGGAGGAAGTTAATTATGAAGTTCATTGCACATGAAGGGAGTTTGGAATGACTTTCAATGAAGAAGCATGCATGTTGCTAAGAAATTGAGGCTGCCGCGCAGGCTAGCGTGCCACGCTGCCCATTCTACGCATTAGGTGCCATGCCATGCCTGGGCGCGCGTGGGAGAGAGTGCCAGACATCCAGCAGCTGCGCGATATGACACCGTGCCACGCTATGCCTTCTTTGTGCCAGAGGCCGTGCCACGACATATGATCTCTACGATGAGGGTCGTGTCACACCCGATGGCACCCAACCTGCTCGTTCCTTGCCATGCCAACGAACACATTATAGTGTGCATTTGCGACAGGTCTGTGCCACGCTGCTTGGATGGCGCGACCAGCAGCGTGTCACCGAGCCATTTTGGGCACACGACTAAATTTGGCAAATTTTCACTTATTATAAATTCAAGACTTAGGTTATTTATGAGGTATCACGTATTTTATTTTGGAAAACGAAAAGGAGCGAAGGGAGAATGAGAGAAATTTACGTAGGGTTCAAATTCTTTTCCTCTCTTTTAACCATTCTTGTAAGTACTTGAATTCAAACATGTTTTGAATCTTTGTATGAACATGAGTGGCTAAAATTCTTCTTCTAGGGTTGAGGCAACGTGACATGATTGTAATTGTGTGAATTTCACCTTTGATTCAAGTTTTCTTTGTTGTTTTGTCTTGTATTCTTGTTAATTATCATTTTAATGTTTGATCACCATTGAAATGCATTTGTTAAGCTTAGGCAAAAGATGGAAAGAGTAACCCTAGGTTAGAACTAAGAATGCAGGGAGCAAGTTCTCGTCTTCAAGATAGGATTGGCGGCTAGGTAACAATATACCTAATTTGCCTTGCTTGGTTAATTAAATGGGAAGATAACTAGACACTTAGGATTAAATTGTCACATCACCACTCTCGGACGTAGTTGTAAAGTTAATTCTAGGTTAAATGGTTTGAGGTACGAGAGTCCATAACCAAGGGCATAAACCCCGTAAACCACATCCATAGTGTTAATTGCTTACTAATTAGGATGTCACATCCCCACTCAATGATGTAGGTGTGACACTAGTTTGTTGTGGTTAGAGGCTTGAAAGACCATGAACATTGCATATTAACTTTGTGAGACAACAAATGCATTGCATATGAACCATTGTGAATAACATTGCATGATTATCAGGCCTTAACTCTAGATGCTTCTCATTATTGTTTTCCAAATTAGTTGTGATCACCTATAGATTTAGACAAAACATTAAAAATCTCTAAGACCAACACTTGATAAAATTATTTAACACTTGAATGTGAATATTCTATGAAATAGACCAGTCCCTATGGGCTCGACTTCTGGCTCTTCAGAGTCACTATATTACTTGTACGACCGCATACGCTTGCGCGTGCACTGGGGTGCAACATTCATGTTGATATTTTATGCAACCTTCCTCTCTTGTCATGTTCATTCTTTATTTCTTCTTAATAATTCTCTTATTAGATTAGAGCTGTTCGTGCTTCTAGGTCCCATGTCTCGGTCGAGCATCCTACCTCAGGTTGTGAAAAACCTGGTACCAGAGCTAGGTTTAGGTGTGTCCTAAGGTGTCCAAAAGTTGTGTTAAGTAGAGTCTTTTCCATGTGTGTGAAGCGCGCTACACTTATGGTGAAGAGGCTACAAGACATTTTAGGGAATTTTCCTTCTCTCATGATCTTTGTCGTGCGATAAATTACATCTCTCTACCCTTCCAACTCGTGCTATATGCTTTTGCAGAAATATGCCTTCCCACTGAATCAATGGAATAAGGAATGGCAATGGCAAAGTCCATGGTATTGACAATGAAGATGGGCATCAACCAGCCCCACCAGATATAGCTGATCCTTTGCCAGAGCAAGTTACTCATGTTGAGTTCAGGGAGACATTTCAAATATTTACACATGCCATGACCACCAAAGTCAATTAGCAGGTTGGGGCTCATGTCAACCGAAATGGGAATGCAGCAGCGGCTAGGGTGGGAGACTTCATCAGGATGAACCTACCTAAGTTTCTTTGGAATAGAGGATTTCTCCCAAGGTGGAGATAATATACTTCGATATCAGGTCCGATTGTGTATTTCGGTTGTAGATGACTTGAGAGAGTGGATGTTGAGTGAGGCTCATGGCTCTCGGTACTCTATCCATCCAGGTGCCACCAAGATGTACTGTGATCTACGGAAAGTCTATTCGTGGAATGGTATGAAGAAGGACATAATGAAATTTGTGGCTAAGTGTCCGAATTGCCAACAGGTGATGGTTGAGCATCATAGACCTTGAGGTATGCTTCAGAGCATCAACATTCCTACATGTAAGTGGGAAGAGATCAACATGGACTTTATTACAGGGTTTCCTCGTACGCACCGACAATATGACTCTTTATCGGTGATTGTGGACAGGTTAACCAAATCAGCCCATTTTCTACCAGTCAAAACTACAGATTCAGCCAAGGATTATGATAGACTCTACATGTGGGAGTTGGTTCGATTGCATGGAGTTCCTTTATCAATCATCTCATACAGGGGTACTGTTACACCCCGTAAGATTCCCGACACATAGATGGCTTATTCGCGTGTTGGTTAAGCATATTTGAAAGCCATACATGCTAGAAAAAGGCCTGGGAAAAGATCGGACGAGGAACCTATCGAACCATCACGGAAGGAGCCGGGGCAGAGCCCCTCCGCGATGGCAGCGTGTCACGGAGGTGGGGCCTCCGCGTTGGCTCCGTGACACGTTGG
>JACEIK010000860.1:109630-122459 GCA_018107945.1 Datura stramonium
CTAGCCAGGCACCAGATGTGCTTAAGCTCACCAGTTAGCAGTCTAGGTCCTACTAGGGCACCAGGTGCCAGTCATACCCCCCAAGGCGGGGCGTGACAGGTACTCAGTTCACCTCTCAATTTTGGAGACTGTTTCAGAAAGGACTTGATACACAGGTGAAGCTTAGCACAACTTTTCACCTGTAGACAGATGTTCAGACTGAGTGGAACATTCAGACTCTTAAGGACATGTTGAGAGCATGTGGGATTAATTTCAACGGTAGCTAGGATGATCACTTGCCTCTCATTGAGTTTGCCTACAATAATAGTTATCACTCCAACATTCAGATGGACTCAATTTGAGGCTCTTTATGGGCGGAGGTGTAGGTCACCTATTTGATGGTTCGAGGGAGGTGAGGCCACATTGTTAGAGCCAAATTCAATTTATGAGGCAATGTAAAACGTTTAGCTTATTAGAGAGAGGCTGAAAACAGTTCAGAGTCATCTGAAATCTTATGCAGATATTAAGAGGAGAGAGCTTGAGTTTGAGGTTAATGACTGGGTGTTTCTAAAGGTGTCTCCCATAAAAGGAGCTATGAGGTTCGATAGGAAAGGAAAGCTTAGTTCCCGATATGTTAGTCCTTATTGGATTCTAAGAAAGTTGATGATAACATCCAAATTCACTCCTCGCAAGGATGGAGTATAAATGGTCATTGGCAAAACAAATATACCCAACGAGTATCTAGTCGAATCCCATAGGAATAATAGTTGATCACACAAGAGTTGTATATCAAATTGAAGTAACTTGCATCAATGTCTCAAAAACAATAAAGTAAAGATTGGGGGAATCACAAATTGTCAATTGAACTACAAATTTGCACACAAAAACAGGGACAAAACGTAGAAAACACCAAAGGAGAGAATACTAGGGGTGTGATATTGACGGGTTATCATCAGATTGGAATTACTAACATCTCCTAGCATTACTCAATAGTATAATTAGTTGTGGAAGAGGTGGCACCCTACGTTTTCCAATCAATTAGGTGCCTTATGCCTTAGATTTTCTCAAACCCCAAAGTCCTTTTCAAAAAAACCACAACAACTGGGGTAAGAATCAAATTATTTCTAGCTTTGCTTCTCAATGGATGTGTGGCAATGGATTTTGGATATCTCTAGACCAAGCCCATATGATCAACCCCCAATTACCCACTAGTGTTTCCTTATCAATACTCTAAATCCCTTTTTCAAGCAAAATTAGAGTAAGTAAATACAACCCACATTTGCAACTATGAGTATTTAGATTAAAACTCATAGGAAACATTAGAATTATACCAATTGAGTAAATCTAAGATCAATTAAAGAATACCCAATCCAAATCAAACTCAATCATTCACACACCCCTAGCAAGGAATTTAGCTACTCATGTAAGTTGAATAATTCAATATCCATTCAACAAAATGATTAAGAAAATTCAAGCACAAGGTTCTGGTCTCCAATGGAGTTTTTTTTCTACCTTTTCAAAGAAGAAGATGTAGACTTCTCTCTCCAAAATTCAATCCCAAACTTCTCTCTACTTTCTATTCAATATTCAATGGAATGGAATGTTCATTTCTCCTCTTTTCGTGAAAGGTACAAAATTATGGTACAAAATGCTACTCTTTTGCTGAGCTGGATGCTTTTTCCCTTTCTTGACAACCATTACTTACGAGTCACCGGCAGTTCATCGGTGCTGATCCAACTTCACCCGGTTTGTCATATCTCGTGTCTAGTGAGTTCTAGAGAAGTCCCCTGTTGGAACTAGTGGTTTGCCAGTGCTGATCTGCTATACATCGGTAGATGATCCTCTTCAGTACAATGAGCATTTGCGGTCAGCCGGCGTTTTACCGGTGTCTTTTGATGGAGTGCCGGTCCTCATCTCAAATTTCATGGTTTTTGCTCACTTTCAAGCTTCCTCTACTCAAATTAAATACCTGCAAAGATCAACGAAAAAGGGCATAAAATGCACCTAAATGACTTGAAAACTAAACAAAAATTCATGTCTAAGAGCCTAATGAGTTGGTAAATTACCAACTCATCAAACCCCCCAAACTTGAACCATTGCTTTTCCTCAAGTAATGCAATTCTTTACACCTGAGCAAATGGAATATCATGTTATACCATATGATTTTATGCATCAAGGACCACTGAGCCTAGGAAAACTCAAAAACGCTCGCCGACTCAAGGAAAAGAGAAGAGACTCCACAAAATATGCAAAGGTTTCAAGAGGTAACCACAATAAATGGGCATGATTCATAAATGTTTTCATTCTTTGTAACAAGGGAATGATTTATCAAAACAAGCACATATAGCATCTCAAATAATTGAAAATTCACATTCAAAGCTTGCCTTGAGGCTCATAACACTCATTTCCCAATTACATTTTTACACCAATACAAGCATGTTCTCCAAGGGGGTGATGCCACTCAGGAGAAGAGAGAATCCCTTTTTATCATCAAGCAATGCACACATAAGGGATTATAGAATAAGACAATAATGCTCACTCTCACAAATAAATTCTTCATGCACACAACTTGACCCATAGGCTTGCCCTTCGTGTAACTCGCCACTAATGTAGAGTTTCTATGCTCAAAATCAATTAGGTCTTGGGGGTTATAGTGAAGGCTAGCAGTGGTTAGAAACCTCCCTAATGCCTTTTTTGCAAACACTTGTAACATCCCCCCCTCTATTGAAATCACTTCCTTATCTCTCCCTGTTCATTATTTTTGTTACTTTGTTTAGCAAGAGCCACCCTTATAGCGATCCTTTGGATTTCACATTTAGCCTCATCTAAGAAAGAGGTAACACCTTTCAACTGTTCTTTCTTTTTCAATGATTCAAGGTTCTTCAACCAACCAATTCATCCATTTTAATCATAATTTGGTGCTACCTCACATTGAAGCTCTCACATTTCTCCATTTTCTTGTAAACCCCCAAACTTAGGATTTTTCCTCAATTTAATTTATTTCCTTATTTTTCCCCATTTCTTGGGATTTAAGACCTGTTTTTCCTTCTTTCATCACTAGAAATTAAGGAGGATGGTTGCAAAAGAAGAGGATTAAAAAGGGTCATTGGGCTTGTAGTTTGGCTTCCAAGAAAAAGGTTCAAAGGCTCAGCATTGTTTAGCGAAATAAGATGTTTAAGGAGGTCATTTTGAGTAAAGTGACGAGCAATAGAAAGCCTAAAATCATGTTCTAAGTGCAACTACATCTAGGTTTTTCGCCTTGAGTCACACTTAGGGCAAGTTCTAGACAAACATATATGCATGGAAATCATTCAATCAACCTCACCACACAAGGTATCACACTCCAAGAAGTTCACACAATTCATTACCATAACTAGATTATTACTTAAGACAATTGAGCATGTGAATCAAAGCCCAAACAAGGAATGTGCAATGTATGACAAGAGAGTGCTACATTTTCCATTTCAAATGCCCCATTTCTTCCAAATTCATTTTTCCATGCCACACAAATTTCTTTGGTGGTACCTCTCAAAATAAATTTTGACAAGACCAAAAAATATGACATTTTCCCATAAGAAAGTCACTTCACAATCTATCATTGGTAAATGTCACTGGTTCGACAATAGAAAAAGAAAAGAAAAAGAAGTTGCTCCTCGGGAAAGAACCATGGTATAAAAAAACCTCAAAGTTTATTTACTAACTAATATTCACAAAGGCGAAAATCATACTTGGGCCAAGAACCATTTGGAAATTTAAACAAAGACCTAATTATTTGCACTAACAATCAAGAACAAATTCTTTATTTCATTCATCCCGAGCCCGAAAAAGGCTCAACAACTAGCACAAATTCAAAACAAAAGCCCAACAAGGGAAACATCAACATCATCAATAAAAGCCCGACAAGGGCACAAAATCAACAATAATAACCACAAAAGAGATACACACATCCCACTCCCAACTAAAACAATACATTCTCCCCAATGTATGCATACAAAACAACTGAGGGTAAGAACTCCCTAACGTGGTCACTCATCATCATCATCATCATCCTCAGCCTCAGCATCCCCATCATGTCCATCATCTCCCAGATCCTCCTCCTCATCCCCTAATCCCTCAAATAAGTCATCTATGGGTCCTCGGGCTGTAGATGGGGTAGCCATAGTTGTATCAAGCGTGCTCATATGGGGAACCTTCATTGATGTCTGACCTTTCTATTCCCTCACTTCAGCCCGAAGAGAAGTGACAACCCCCTCCACAACATCCACGTGAGAGCACAACTTGCTCAAGCTATCATACATCGACTTCATCTCATTTTTCACCATATTGGCAATCAGAGAAGGAAGACTTTTAAGCCAATTTCTAGAGTGGGTTCTCATGGGAGTGTGTCATATCCACGATCTTATGGAGGTCACTTGGGCGAGAAGATGTGGGAGGAGGTGAGGCTCCCCTAATAGGTGCTTCTCCAGAAGCTTGGCCCGATGCTTTAGGATGTGGCTTGTTTAAATCGGGGCCATGGGGGCCTGCTATAAACCATGGGAGTGTAATATCTCGAAATACCTAAGATTAGACTCGAGAGTTGAAACAGAGAAAAATAGGATTTCCTGCACCAAGTCACAGGACGAGTCGTCCAGTGACCCATGAGGTGCACCACGAGTCGTTAAGTGACTCGAGGGGATGAGGGTGGACTTGGTTGGATTTTTGGCTTGGGGGCTGACCACGGGTGAGACCACGAGTCGTCCAGTTGGACATGGTCAAGAGTTGACTTGAGGTGGGAGAAATTAGGTAGTGATGGTCACAACTTGGTCACCACGAGTTGTTGGGAACACCACGAGTCATGGTGTCCCTCATGGTGACCCTCAAAGGATTGATTCCAGTGATGGAAATGACAGGCAGACGACGAGTCATCCCCCAGAAAACAATCCATCTTGTCTCGCGTTAGGACTAGTAGTGAGTATTGCTTGCGAATTTATTAAGGGTTTTTCCGTAATTCCTAAGTTCCTAAGACATATACTATGTCATTTTAAGCTTAGAAAATGGTGTTTTGAGAGGGTTAAGCTCATTCTAAACCCATTCTCTTCCATGCATGCAAACCTAGTGGTTCTAAGGGGGTGATCAAGCTTAGATTCATCAAGTTCTTCCCCAAATTCCTTTGGGTTCTCAAGAGGGTTGTAAAATCATATTCTCCCAGGTATGTAGCGTTATTAATGGGTGTATTCATCCACACCCATGCCCAATCCCTCTTTAATATCTAGAAAATTTTAATTGATGAATCTATGAGGTATTAACCCAACATGTGAATTCTCTAAGTATCAATCATGGGTATGATCTATGCATGTTTATAATGTTGAATTATGATTAATGGGAATATTTTACATTGGTTTCAATTAAAAATTATATTTTCAAGTTTTTATAAATGATGACCATCCATGGAAGTTCATGAAAGATGATATTATGATATATGTATTCCAATATGGTGAGATCTATATGATGAGAGTATGATTTCAAATTACCCATTTCCATGATCATGTTTTCAAATGATCAAGTCTATGTCAAGCATGTTAAATATTGGGAAATCCCACATGATAAAGTATGTGTCATGATTTATCTAAATTTCATGTTATTATCTTACCACATGGATTTGGAGTCTAGACTCCCACTATTTTCAGCTTGTGGTATGGTTTGAGCCCAAGGCTGCTCATGTTATGATTTCAGATTTATGCATGTATGTTATGAGTCAGCTTTGTCATTAGACGATGGTTCAACTTCATTAAAAATGATGGAGAGCATACGCATGTTTTTGGGAGTAGTGTCTAACACTATGTAGGTTAAGGGTCAGTCAACCCTATGCCTCAAAACTACGTGTTAATGTAGGTAGTTCAGATTATTTGGGACCTCCCTTGTGAGCTTCCCCTACCCCTAAGGTCCCTCCAGCTTTATATCGATATCATGGTAGCATCCCTAGCCCTAGCAAGGCTTTGATCAGCTCTGCCCACTTGAGTTTAATAGTTGGGACCACGTAAGCTCTATCGTGGTAATGTCGATTAAATGACAAGTCTCCCATTGTTCCTCATTATTTCAGTTATGCATGTTCATCAATCATGATATTATATTTTCAGCAAGTTTGACCCAAATGTTTAGTTTTACTTATGATTATTAATTTTCAGCTTTGGATCATTCGATTCAATTATGATACTTAGTTATGTATGAATCATGTTTTCAGATAATAGCATGCAAGCCCTACTTTCAGACTCTTATGATGAAATATTTTATGTTATGCATGATCACTGATTTTACTTAGCGGTTTTACTTAGCTAGCATACTTGGTACACTCCACGTACTACACGCATACTTTATGTTGTATCATTTCATGATAAAGGCTCAGATATTCAGGCTCAGTCCCGCCATTAGCCAGACTCTTAGTATTAGCATCTCCTAGTCTTAGTTGGTAAGTCCTCATCTTTCGAGGGCCCTTTATCAATTGTATTTTGTATTTTCACTTTCAGACTATAGTTAGTTAGTTGGGGTCTTATCCCATCAACTCGTCAGTAGTAGAGGCTTATAAAATATAATATCTATTCAATTTCAGACTTGCGTTATTTATTCAGATGTTATGATATTTTAAGAATTCTGCTATATTATATATGTTAGACTTCTGCTTGATGATATTGAGTTTAGATGTCATGTTCATGACATAGGTCGACTTGGAGCCTTTCGAGGTTCTTTGTCCTGTGTATCAATCTGGGCCTATGTTCGGTCATGAGAAACTTGATATTAGAGCATTAGGTTTTGAAGTATCCTAGGATGTTTGAAAGCCGTGTTAAGTAGAGTCTTTTTCATGGATGTGAAGCGTGCCAAACTTATGATGAAGAGGCTATGAGACATTTCGAAAATGTTCCCTTCTTTCATGATCTAAGTCATGCGATGAAATGCATCTATGCTTATAAATCGTGCATACGCATTTTAAAAATCATGTCTCCTCACTAAATTAAAGAAAGAAGGAATGGAAATGGTAATGTCCACAAGAATGGCAATGGGGATGGGCACCAGCAGGCCCCACAAGCCCATGAGAATCATGTACCCAAGATGGTGGCCTGCGCATTTAGGGCTGCCATTCAGATGCTAGCTCAGGCTTGGACTGCCCAGGTCAACCAATAGGCGGTAGCACATTCCCTCAAAATGGGAATACGACAGCGGCAAGAGTTAGAGATTTTCTGAGGATGATCCCTTCGAAGTTCCTTGGGTCAAAGGTTGACGAGGATCCACACTAGTTTATTGATGAGGTTCTAAAGATCACCCACATCATGGGTGTGAATGGAGAGGAGTGCGCCGATCTAGCCTCGTATTAGTTGAAAAGGGTTGCGCACATTTGGTTCAAGCAGTGGAAAGATAGCAGGACAGTTGGAGCAGGCCCCATTGGTTGGGATGAGTCCCATACCGCATTTCTGGATCGATCTTCCCTCGTGAGATGAGGTATATTAAAGCATGCAAGTTTGTGAACCTGAAACAAGGAAAGATGACAGTTCAGGAGTATGCATTGGAGTTCGCTCGCCTGTCCAAGTATGCGCCTGAAATGGTGACAGATTAGAGAGCCCGAGTGAGTCGGTTCGTGGATGGTATAATAGACTATTTGGTCAAGGATTGTCGGACCTCTATGGTTCACCAGGACATCGACTTTCCTCGATTAGTTTTGTATACCCAGAAGATAGAGGCGGTGCATTTGTGAGAGAGAGAGGCCAAGTGGGTCAGGACAGACAGTTATGGATTCTCACAATAGAGATCGGGAGGCGGGCATCGCCAGAAGTCTCAGCAGAGGTCTTTAGCTCCAGCGCTATCATCGACCATTGCTCTGTCTAGACCGTGAGGTGATCAGAGGAGCATGCAGACAGAGTGTACCTTATCAGCCTGCGGGAAGTGTGGAAAGAGTCATATAGGAGAGTGCTTAATGGGATCAATTATTTATTTTAGGTGTGGTAGACAGGGTAATGGTAGAGGCCGTGCTCAGGCTACTAGTTCAGTAGCAGCACCAGCACGCCCAGCTCAGCAGGGTGCATCCACCAGTGCAGGTGGTGGCCAATGCTAGAACAGGTTTTATGCCCTTGCATCTCGACAGGAGCAGGAGACTTCACTAGATGTGGTCACTGATATGTTATGAGTATTCCACTTTGATGTTTACGCATTGATAGATCCAGGAGCTAATTTATCTTTTGTGACACCTTATGTTGCTAGTAGTTTCGGAGTCAGCCCCGAAATCCTATCAGAACCTTTCTCAGTCTCTACTCCAGTTGGTGATTCAGTTATAGCTCAACGAGTATATAAAAAATTTCCCTGTCATAGTCCTTCAGAAAATCACCTCAGTACATTTAGTAGAGCTAGCCATGATAGATTTTGATGTTATCTTCGGCATGGATTGGGTACATGCATGTTATGCCTCAGTCACTTGTAGAACCCATGCAGTAGAGTTCAGATTTTTGGGTGAGCCAGTCCTAGAGTGGAAGGATAGTTCGACTGTTCTTTTAGGTGGCTTCAGTTCCTACTTTAAGGCCAGAAAGATGATTTCTAAAGGTTGCGTGTACCATATAGTTAAGGTTAAGGATGCTACATCCGAAACCCTGACTATCCAGTTAGTTCCTATAGTGTGTGAATACCCAAAAGTGTTTCCAGATGATTTACTGGGGATTCCTCCCAAGCGGGAGATCGATTTTGGTATTGACCTTCTTCCCTATACGCAGTCTATATCTATTCCTCCTTATAGAATGGCCCCAGCCAAGTTAAAGGAGTAGTTGAAGGATCTCTCAGACAAGGGTTTCATCCGTCCAAGCAAATCCTCGTGGGGTGCACCAGTTCTCTTTGTCTGAAAGAAGGATGGTTCCCTTCGGATGTGCATTGGCTATCAGCAATTGAACAAAGTCACCATCATGAACAAGTATCCCCTCCCTAGGATTGATGATTTGTTTGACCAGCTTCAGGGTGCCAAGTGTTTCTCAAAGATAGACCTCAGATTCGGATACCATCAGCTTAGGGTTCGGGAGAGTGAAATTCTAAAGACAGCCTTCAGGACTTAGTATGATCACTATGAGGTTGTAGTTATGTCTTTTGGATTAACGAATGCTCCCGTATCTTTTATGGATTTGATGAACAGGGTGTTCAAGCGATACCTAGAAATGTTCGTGATAGTGTTCATAGATGACATCCTTATATACTCTTGGAGCGAGGAGGAGCATGCCGCTTATTTGAGGTGGTGTTACAGACCTTGAAGGATTGCCAGTTGTATGCTAAGTTCAGCAAGTGCGATTTTTGTCTAGACTTAGTGGCATTCTTAGGTCATGTGGTGTCAAGTGACGGTGTACATATAGACTCTCAAAAGATAGAAGCGGTGAAGAATTGACCTAGACCAGTGAGTCCTTCAAATATCAAGAGTTTCTTGGGTTTAACTAGTTATTATCGGAGGTTTGTTGACGGGTTTTCATCCATTGCAGAATCGTTGACTAAATTGACCCAAAAGAAAGTGAAGTTTCAATGGTTGGAGGCTTGTGAGAAGAGCTTCCAAGAGTTGAAGACTCGACTCACCTCAGCAATGGTGTTGACCCTACTTGAGGGTACCGATGTGTTTGTGGTATATTACGACGCTTTGAGGACCGATCTTAGTTGTGTACTCATACAGTATGGTAAAGTTATAGCCTATGCTTTCAGGCAGCTGAAAGTTCATGAAAAGAACTATCCGACTCACGACCTTGGAGTTGGCAGCGGTAGTATTTTCCTTGAAGATTTTGAGACACTATCTATATGGAGTCCATGTGGATGTGTTTATGGACCACAAAAGCCTACAATACATATTTACCCAAAAGGATCTGAACCTATTTCAGAGAAGGTGGTTGGAGCTTTTTAAGGATTATGATATAAGTGTTCTTTATTATCGGGGCAAAGCTAATGTGGTGGAATACGCTCTTAGAAGGATTTCCATGGTGAGTGTGTCCCATGTAGATGTGGGAAGGAAAGAGTTAGTGAAAGATGTGCATCGGCTTGCACGACTAGGAGTCCGTCTTGTTGACTCAATAGATGGAGGTGTCATTGTTCAGAACAGGTCAGAATCTCCCTTGGTGAATGAGGTCAAAGCTAGACAAGGTAAGGACCCGATTTTGGTAAAGTTGAAGGAAGCCGTTCAGAATCATAAGGTGGAGGCCTTCTCCCAAGGGGGAGATGGTGTGCTATGATATTAGGGTCATTTGTGTGTACCAGGTTTTGAAGACCCGAGAGAGCAGATGTTGCATGAGGCCCATAGTTCAGAATATTCTATACATCTAGGTTCCACAAAGATGTGACGTGACCTACGGGAAGTCTATTGGTGGAATGGCATGAAGAAGGACATAGCAGAGTATGTGGCTAAGTGTTAGAATTGTCAACAGGTGAAGGTTGAACATCTAAGACCTGGGGGTATGGTTCAAGATATTAGTATCCCTACTTGGAAGTGGGAGGAAATCAATATGGACTTTATTATAGGTTTGCCTCACACTCGTCGACAGTATGACTCTATTTGGGTGGTTGTAGATAGGTTGGCTAAGGCAACTCATTTTCTACCAGTCAAAACGACCGATTCAATGGAGGATTATGCTAAGTTGTATATTCGGGAGTTATTTTGGTTGCATGGAATTCCCTTGTCCATCATATCAGATAGAGGTACTTAGTTTACCTCCTAGTTTTGGAGATCATTTCAGAAGGGACTTGGTACTCAGGTCAAGCTTAGCATAGTATTTCACCCGAAAATAGATTGCCAGGTGGAGCAGACCATTCAGACTCTTGAGGATATGTTGAGAGCATGCGTGATTGATTTCAAGATAGTTGGGATGATCATTTGCCTCTCATTGAATTTTCAAATAACAATAGCTACCATTCCAACATTCAAATGGCTTCGTTTGAGGCTCTCTATTGGCGGAGATGTAGATCGCCTATTGGTTGGTTCGAAGTCGGCGAAGCTACATAGGTCCAGATTCAGTCCATGAGGCTATTGAGAAAGTTCAGCTTATAAGGGATAGGTTGAAAACAACTCCGAGTGGTCAAAATTCCTATGCGGATTTGAGGAGGAGGGAGCTTTAGTTTGAAGCTGATGATTGGGTGTTTCTAAAGGTATCTCCCATGAAGGGAGTGATGAGGTTCGGAAAGAAAGGTAAACTCAGTTCCCGTTATGTTGGTCCATACCAGATTGTGAAATGGGCTGGAAAGGTAGCATATGAATTGGAGTTGCCCTCATAATTATCTTCAGTTCATCTAGTGTTCTATGTATCGGTTTTAAAGAAGTGCTCAGGTGATTCGGCATTGGTTGTCCCAGTAGACAGTGTGGGTGTGAAGGATAGTCTTAGCTATGAGGAGGTTCCGGTGGAAATACTTGATCTTCAGGTTCGGAAGCTAAGAAACAAAGTAGTAGCCTCAGTCAAGGTTTTGTGGAGGAACTAGCATGTTGATGGAGCTACTAGGAAGCCGAAGCAGAGATGATGGCTAATTACCCACATCTATTCTCTTCTGGCTCAGTTTCAACTTGAGGTATCAGTTTCCTCCATAGTACTCTATTCAGTTTCATGTTCAGTTCATGTGCCCCAGTTTCTTTCATGTCAATGTATGTATGTGTGATTCATGAATTTAGTTCAGTCATATAATTCAGTTTAGAGTCAGTCACTTTGTCAGTTTTCAACTATAAATGTTTAGTATTTGACATGGCAGTTGCATTTCTCAAATTTTCTGTATGTTTATGCACATTTGAGGATGAATTTTCCTAAGAGGGAGATATTGTAATATCCCGAAAGCCTTAAAATCAGACTCGAGGGTTGAAATAGAGAAAAACAAGATTTTCTACACTAGGTCACTTGAGGAGTCGTCCAGTGACCCGTGAGGTGCACCACGAGTCATTAAGTGACTCGTGGGGAGGAGGGTGGACTTGGTTGGATTTTTGGCTAGGGGCTGACCACGGGTGAGACCACGAGTCTTGGTCAACACCACGAGTCATCTAGTTGGACGTGGTCAAGAGTTGACTTGAGGTGGGAGAAATGTCACGCCCCGCCTTGGGAGGCATGACTGACACCTGGTGCCCTACTAGGACCTAGACTGCTGGACTAACTGAGCTGTAAATACAGCCTCCGGCCGACTAGGCCTATAGCCACCTGTAGGATTATAACAGCCAACCAGAACAACTGAGCATAAGGGAACCTATGCGGGCCGACAAGGCCATCATGCTGACTAGTTATTACTGAAAAGTAGAATCAAGTGTTGAACTGATCTGTGACCGACAAGGTTACAAACTAACAACTGAACAAGGCCCCACACGACCATCACATGCAAACTAAAACATACACACGGCCCCACATGACCGGTACAACTAACCACAGGGAATATACAATCCACAAGCCTCTAAGAATAATAAGAGGGTCGGGACAGGGCCCCGACCCACCCATACTATACAAACAAAAAGGGAAGTAAACCTTTAGCTGTCAAGCTTCGGATGACAGGAGCTGAAGGCTCTGTACGCTGGCTGGAACTACGAGGGATCTGCTCCTCGTCTATGAGTACTTCCAGGCAAGTAATGCAGCGCCCCAAAACGGGCGTCAGTACCACTGGTACTGAGTATGCAAAGCAATAACTGAAAATAACTGAAAGTAAACAATAATACTAATAGATACTGAAGTAATAGAAGACGGGCTGAGACTGACTGAAAAGAGCGTAACTTTACTAAAGAGAGTAAGGGTCATACTTGATAACATGGCAGTCTACTTTCTATCTATTAATAACTAACACAACATAGCATACAAGAACCTTACCAGCCCCCATAAGCCGTAAGGTACCAACTAGCACACAATCTATATAC
>JACEIK010000860.1:143493-153747 GCA_018107945.1 Datura stramonium
GTCGCAAGGGATAAATCGCATTCGCCTTGCGACGCTCCGACTTGGTGCTTGTCCGATCTCTCCCCGGGCCCTTTTCTCGCACGTATGGCATTCTAAAACTCTTAACCAACATGCGAATAGGCCAACTAAGTATCAAGAACATACGGGGTGTAACATGAAATTGGGCAGTGATGGTCACGACTTGGTCACCATGATTCATTGGGTACCCCATGGGTCGTGGTGTCCCTGGTGGTGACCCTTAGAGGAATGA
This sequence comes from Datura stramonium, assembly GCA_018107945.1. NCBI lineage: Eukaryota > Viridiplantae > Streptophyta > Magnoliopsida > Solanales > Solanaceae > Datura > Datura stramonium. The sequence continues at coordinate 143,744 of JACEIK010000860.1, forward strand.
TTCTAGTGATGGCAATGACAGGAAGACAATGAGTCGTCCCCCACACCACGATTCGTCAAGTCCCTCATTGGGACTGGCAGCGAGTATTTCCCTGCAAATTTATTAAGGGATTTTCCATAATTTCTAAGTTTCTAAGACCTATAATACGTCGTTTTATGCTCATAAAAGGGTGTTTTAAGAGTTTTAAGCTCATTCTAAACCCATTTTCTTCCATGCATGCAAACCTAGTGGTGCTAAGGGGTGATCAAACTTAGATTCATCAAGTTCTTCCCCAAATTCCTTTGGGTTCTCAAGAGGGTTGTAAAATCAGATTCTCCCAAGTATATAGGGTTATGAATAGGTGTATTCATCCACATCCATGCCCAATCCATCTTCAATTTCATGAAAATTCTAGTTGATGAATCTATGGGGTTTTAACCCAGTATGTGAATTCTCTAAGTATCAATCATGGGTATGATCTATGTATGTTTCTAATGTTGAATTATTATTAATGGGCATATTTTATAATGTTTTCAATTTAAAACTATTTTTTCAAGCTTTTATAAATTATGATGCCCATCCATAGAAGTTAATGAAAGATGAGATTATGATATATGTATTCCATCATGATGAGATGTATATGTTGAAAGTATGATTTCAAATTACCTATGTCCATGTTCATGTTTTCGGATGATCAAGACTATGTCAAGCATGTTTAAGTATTGGGCAAGCCCACATGATCAAGTATGTATCATGATTTATCTAAATTTCATGTTATTAGCTTACCATATGGATTTGGAGTCTAGACTCCCACTATTTTCAGCTTGTGGTATGGTTTGAACCTAAGTCTCCTTATGTTATGATTTCAGATTTATGCATGTATGTTATGAGTCAGCTTCGTCACTAGACGATGGTTCAGCTTCGTTGAGAAATTATGGAGAGCATATGTATGTCTTTGGAAGTAGTGTCTATCATTGAGTAGGCTAAGGGTCAGTCAACCCTATGCCTCAGAACTACGTGTCAACGTAGGTATGTTCAAATTATTTGGGGACCTCCCTTGTGAGCTTCCCCTACCCCCAAGGGGCCTCCAGCTTGATATCGATATCATGGTAGCGTCCCTAGCCCTGACAAGGCTTTGGATGGCTCTTCCCACTTAAGTGTAATAGTCGGGACCACATAAGCTCTATTGTGGTAATTTTGGTTATATGACGAGTCTCCCATTATTCCTCACGATTTCAGTTATGCGTCTTCAATAGTGTTATTTTTTCAGTAGGTTTGACCTAAATGTTCAGTTTTACTTATGATTATCAATTTTCAGCTTTGGATCATTCAATTCATTTATGATACTCCGTTATGTATGAATCATGTTTTCAGATAATAACATGCAGGCCCTGCTCTCAAACTCTTATGATGAAATTTTTTATGTTATGCATGATCACTGATTTTACTTACTTAGTGGTTTTACTTACCTTTCATATTCAGTACATTCCACGTACTGACCGCATACTCTATGCTTTATCGCTTCATGATTCAAGCCCGGATATTCAGGCTCAGTCCTGCCATTTTCCAAACTCTCAGTATTTAAATCTCCTAGTCTTAGTTGGTGAGTCCTCATCTTCTGAGGTCCCTTTATCAGTTGTATTCGGTATTTTCAGTTTTAGACTATAGTGAGTTAGTTGGGGTCTTGTCCCTTCAGCTCATCTGTAGTAGAGGCTTATTAGAAATAACATGTATTCAGTTTCAGGCTTACGTTATGTATTCAGATATTATAATATTTATAGACTTCTACTATATAATATATGTTAGACTTCTACTTGATGATGTTGAATTTAGATGTCATGTTCATGCCATGGGTCGACTGGGAGATTCTCGGAGTTCTTTGTTCCATGTCTTGATCCAAGCCTATGTTCGGGTCGTGATAGGGAGATGGAATCCTCGGGGACCTTAAAGGCTTGCATCTGCTTTCACTTGCTCTTGGGACCATCCGCGTCCCTCTTCCTATCAACCATGATCACACCAGTAGCAAAGTTGAGGGACTCATTTGGGAAAAGTAGCACTCCTGCTCGGAGTCAAAGCTGGGATATGAGCACATCATAGGGCATTGAAGTTCTAGCTTGCCTTGCCTTTCTTTTCATTTGAATAGCCACTATTTCCCTATAGTTTATGGGGATCCCTGTCATGATGCAAGTGATGAGGATGGCCGCCTCCAGATTTACCCGTTGTTCATTCTTCGGAGGCATGATGCGGACACAAATGAAATCAAGCCACAACTTGGTTCAAACTTTGAGTCATGCCTGGAGATCTCACCACCCATAACAACCTAGAAAGGTGTGTCAGCGACAATAGTGGGAGCTATCCAACTGAATTGGTCCTCTTTATTGGCGATTCTGGCTGCATACTCAGTTCCAAGGTCAATCTCATCCTCCCAAAATAAAGTATTAATGGTCGCCGGTGTGATGTCAACTTCCACACCCCTCACCATAACTGAGGAAATGAAGGTGAATTCGTCAACCTTTCCTTTATGCTTCATGCTCTCCTGCCTGGCCTGATATGATGCATAGAACTCAGACACTAGGTTAGTATAGAAGTCTGGAAGAGGATTGGAAAAGACATGCCACTAGTGGTAAGTGAATTGCACCGTGATGTTGGAGAAGTCACCCCGCATCCCCACCAAGTCGAAGTACTTCTCTACTGTAATAGAGCGCCCCTCGTAAATAGAATAGTTCCCCTTCATGTCGGGCACACAAAAGATAATGGCTTCCCTGGTGTTGGTGGGATTTGGGGTTACCTTTGCTTTCCCCTTGCCCTTGCTTTTAGATGTGATCGGAGCCTTCCCTTTGCTTGATTGTTTGGGTGAAGGCATAATATACAGAGCTATATTAGTGCCACACAATAATATTTCTTTTTGAAATTTTTTCTAATAATGGAAAAGAAAAATCAACATCTATTCTAATATATGGAAAGAAATTATAAAGATTGAATGGCAAATAAATTAAAGGGTTCAGAAGTTATGTATTGGTAGCACCGGCAGAACACCGACACAACGTAGGTGGAGACTTGTGAGGCATCGGTTAGCCACCGGTCCTTCACAATGGACTGGGGAAATTGTGTTCATCCAGTGCCACACCGGCATTTCGCTGGTCTTGACCCATGGAGCGCCGGTGAAATGCGGGTCGCAGGCAGTGGCCTGAAGCCTTTTATATTGACCTATGCTTCATTAGACTGTTCACCAGTGAACATCGTTCAGTGCATTTTACCCCCAAACATAGCTAAACAAAAATTTTCCACATTCATGGTTCATGCACCCAACACAACAAAAATAAAGATGACAATTTATCCTTAAGAAAGAATGTCACTCTATCTATTATAGGGCAAATCATGCATTCTAAGCACATGAGGCTACTCATACTTCACCCCCAACTAACATCAAGCTCATCAAGAATACAACATTTTACCATAGAGGATACCCACATTAATATTCAACATTTTATCACCACCCCCCAATATACCAACAACATGAAAAACCTTTAATTAATGAAGAAGCACAATAAATGGGTAATAGGGAAACATGAATGGGGAATAATTTCATGTCTATCATGCTCGATTTTAGTATCACATTTGTAAATATTAGCACGTTGAATCTAGGAAACACATACGAAATGGTGACTTGGAGAAGAAGTAAAAAATTGAAAGCTTCAAGCTTGACCAATAATGATGATGCAGAGAGGGAAGATTTTATGTTGCTTTGAGAGGGATTTTGAGTGAGGATAAGTGAGAGTAAAAGAATGAATATGGGGGTTTATATAGGTGGAAGAGTGGGGATGTGATTGGGTAGTGGGAAGGTGGATGTTAATACGGGTGTTAATGGAGGGGGGTTGGAAGGTTTTGTAAAATGGAGGGATTTTGGGGAAGGTGGAAAGGCGGTATTTAGCTGAAAAGATGGGAATTAGTATTGGAAAAGTGAAAAAGGTTATTTGGACCGGTTCTCAGCATTTTAAATTTGTTCCGGATCGGATTTGGTCAATGGGTCGGTCAAGATTAAAAAAATAAATTCACTCACCTCCACCGCTGCTAAACTTGCGACATTCGGTGGGTACTGGCATTTTGCCAGTTCTACTGACGAGGACCTATCCATGTGCCCAGTTCACTGGTTTAGACTGCACTCCGCCGGCATTTCGACCTTTATTTCGCCGGTGAGTCATAGCTCACCCTTAAATTTAAAAAATTCTTCCAGGTGCCTTGGTTCGCACCCACGCCAAACCAGCATTTTGCGGATTGGCACCGATGTTTTGCCTAGGACTATTAGTTCTCTCCTATTTTTCCTTAGATTCTAGAGTCCACCTTTGTGTGGGAGACAACCCGCACTTGAGCACCAACATTTCTCCGGTTCAGCGTAGTGGCTGCTTTGTTTTCCTTCTCCTTATTTTTCATTCAATCTACCTACAAAACCAAACACAATAAACATCAAAGTGCTCAAAGTAAAAATGTTTGGGTTGCCTCCTAAGAAGCGCCTTAGTTAATGTCGTGGCACGACGGATACCTTCTCAATATTTACCAACCGAAGGCTCATCCTCCGATTCACTCTCATCATTAAATGGTTCATTATGCTCCAGTTCACCATCAAGCACGGCTATGACCTTACACTCATCTGGGGGATTGGTAGGCTGATATACATTGAAGGTGACCTCATCACGACCTACTCAGAACTTAAGCTCCCTAAGCTCCATCAATCAAAGCTCTTCCAATTTCTAGTAATGGGCGCCCCAAGACAATTGGCACATCGATGTCCATCTCATAATCCAGCAAAATGAAATCAGCTGGGAGTATGAATTTTTCCACCCTCACAAGGACATTAACTAACACTCCAATGGGCCATTTAATCGACCTATCCGCCACCAAAAGCCTCATGGATGTAGGTTTGGGATTCCCCAATCCTAGTTTCTTGAAAATCACTAGAGGCATTAAATTAATACTAGCACAGAGGTCACAAAGAGTAGGTTGGGGGCTCAGATTTTTCCCCCAATATCAAAACTACGTGCCACCGTAGGACATGATGGGACCTCCCTTGTGACTATCCCCTTTGCCCAAATGGGCCCTCTCATGTGTGATATCACGCCCTTCATGGTTCTACCTTTGGCAAGGTATGAACACCCTCCCGACTAGGGATTTACAGGTCGGGCTCCATGTATGCTCATATGGGGTATGTCGGCTGTAAGAATCTCCCACTGTTCCACATGTTTTATGCATTATTATGTTATGTTAATTTGGATCAAGTGATTATTTGTAAATTTTCTCTTATGAATATGGTATTGAATGGGTTATGAATGATTTTTTTTAAAAAAACCTTGAGCCTTATGTTATCGTATGATATTCCTATTATGAGCATGTTGTCCCACTCTTATGATCTCTCATGAGTTTTTATCTATTCTTAAATGTCCGTTTTACTTACCTTGCATACTCGGTACATTCCACGTGGTGACTGCATGCTCTATGCTGTATCATTTAATGATATAGGACCCGACTCTCAGGCTCAACTACATTCATAATCAGTCTTCAGAGTTAGCATCTTACGTTATTGGTGAGTCCTCATCTACCGAGGACTAGACTTTTCGGATTTCCTTTATGCATTTTTAGTTTCATATTTATTGAGTTAGTTGGGGTCTTGTTCCATCAACTCGTCATGTTTAGAGGCTTTTCAGAAAAAGGATGTATTCAACTACAGATGGTGTATTCTGTTTTTATATTTAATTTAGACTTTCGCTAAGTTTATCATGTTGATTCTTCAGTTTTATTGATCGATTTAGATGTATGCTTATGCCATGGTTTGACTTGGAGTCTTTCAGGGCTTCTTGTCTCGTGTTGCGATCCGGGCCTCCGTTCGGGTCGTGAAATATTTTGTATCAGAGCCATAGGTTTGAAGTTTCCTAGGGTGTCTAAAAGACACGTTAAGTAGTCTTTTTTCATGGGTGTAAAGTGCGCCACACTTATGACGAAGAGGCTATGAAACGTTTAGGAAATGTTCCCTTCTTTTATGATCTATGTCGTGTGATGAAATGTCTCCGTATCCTTCTAATTTGTTCTATTCACGATTGCAAAATCATGGCTCCTCGCAGAGTAAATGATAGGAGGAATGGAAATGGAGACGGCCACAAGGATGGCAACGGGAATGGGCACCAACAGGCCCCACCAGTTCAGGAGCACCATGCACCAGAGCTAGTTCCCTATGTTGAGTTTCGGGAAGCTACTCAGATGCTCGCGCAGGCCTTGACAACTCAGGTCAATCAGCAGGCAGTTGCGCAGGTTTGTAGAATGGCAATGCAGCAGCGGTCGAGTCAGGGATTTCTTGAGAATGAACCCATCGGAGTTCCTTGGGTCAAAAGCAGATGAGGACCCGCATGAATTCATCAATGAGACTCTGAAGATCACCTAGGTTATGGGGGTGACAAAGGGGGAGTGTGTTGATTTGGCCTCTTATCAGCTGAAAGGGGTGGCATATATTTGGTTTAAACAATTAAGAGATTGTAGGGCAGTGGGAGCAGGCCCTATAGGTTGGCAAGAATTTCATGCAGCCTTTTTGGATCGGTTCTTCCCTCGAGATATAAGGGAACTGAAGGCGGCCGAGTTTGTAAATCTGAAGTAGGGTGATATATCGGTCTAGGAGTACGCTCTGGAGTTCACCCTCTTATCCAAGTATGCACCAGAGTTAGTGGCAGATCAGAGGGCTCGGTGAGCCGATTTATAAATGGAGTGGCAGACAACCTGGATAAGGACTGTAGGATTGCCATGATGCATCGAGACATAGATTTTCCCCGCATAGTGTTGCATGCCCAACAGATGGAGACAGTGTATCGAAGGCAGAGAGAGGCCAAGAGGGCCAAAGCTGAAAATTATGGGATTTCCCATCCTAGATCAGGGGGCATACATCGCCACTAGTCTCATCACAGGTCTTTTGATCCAGCACCACTATTAGCTAGTGCACCATCTAGATCATGAGGTGATCGGAGAGGCAGGGCTTCAGATTCAAAGGGACAGGGTAGCATGCATAAGAGCGCACCTTCCTAGCCTATGCAACATGCGACAAGAACCACCCAGGGAGGTGTTTAGTTGGCTCAGACGCTTGTTTCGAGTGTGGCAAATCTGGACACAGACTCATCGATTTCCCTTTGGCCAGATCAGGGGGTGGCGGAGCCCGTATGCTAGCCGGTAGTTTAGCCGCTCTAGCAGCACGTCACTCCCAGTAGGGCACCTCAACTATCAGCTGGCGGTCAGTGCCAAAACAGGTTCTATGCCCTTGCGCCCGTCAAGAGCAGAGACTTTACCGGATGTGGTTACTTGTTACACCCCATAAGTTTCTAGTGTTTAATAGGCCTATTCGTATATTGGTTAAGTGGTTTAGAGTGCCATACGTACGAGGAAAGGGCTCGGGGAAAGGCTGAACGAGTGCCAAGTCGGGATTTCATAAGAGGAGTTTGAACCAAGCTGCCCAGAGGGGAAAAGTGGCACGGAGCTGATCCTCCATGTTGGCCAACATGGAACGGAGCAGAATCAGTGCGTTGGGTAACGTGCCATGTTTCCTTGTCGGTTGCCTCAAGTATATAAAGGTCTCACACTTAGAAATGAGATAATAATTCATATATCTTCGACCAACAGAGAATAGGGACGCAGGAAAACATTTAATTTCCATCCGATTACGCCACTAAACGCTGTCCAAATCCAAATTACTAAGTATAAGGCTGCAGGGAGCATTTCTATGGAGTTAGTTTCATGAAATTTGCCCGGCGAATCGTCGTCCCACTGAGCCAAAGTTGTTGTAATTTCTCCAAACTAGTGTCAATACAATCCCAGGCTTAAAGTAAGCATTTCTCCCTTCTAGACTTTTGAGAAATAACGAGGTTTCGACCGTGTTCCGTAATGTTGGAATATAGTTAATATTTATATATAAAGTTTTCCTTTTTGTCGAACTTAGTGTTAAAACTAGTCCTATCTTTCCAGTAACACGATTTAAGTTGGGAAGAGATATTGAATATTAATTGGAACCTATCAGTTAATCAGAAACCGGGAATCGAGGTATGTTAAGGCATTTTCTTTCGGAAAGTTAGTTTCTTCAGCATAGTAGTCCAACATGAATCCTAGTAAAGCAGGTCAGGAGTAATGTTATCATGTTCAGTTGTTGTTGTTAGTTGAGACTCCCAAATTGTATAGTTTTGGGTTGGATTATACCTGTATAGCTTCCGTGACCACCCCAGGGTTAATAGTTGTGTCGCCGCCCGCCAGGGGCTCTACGGAGCAGCATGTCATCCGCAAGGGACGAAGATGGGGATCCAAATCCTCATATTGCCGTGGTTGTCCTTATACACACCCCCGCCGAGCACTTACGCCCGAGGTGTAGATATCAGGAGTCCTCAGTACTCAGACACAACTACAGTCGGGGGCTGAGCGGGCCCAGTTGCAGACCTAGGGGATCGGTAGGACGCTTATAGCTAGTAGTTGGCTCAGTATGACCTGGATAGGGGTATATAGATTGAGGTGTACTCACTAGGGCGAATGGGGGCCTAGGTGGGTTATTCTATGCTGACTGTACCTTCTGGCTTATGAGGGCCAAGTAAGGTTTATGCTTGCTTTAGTTACTGATAGTTAGACAGTAAGACGCCTCATTTGCTAGGTATGAACCCTACCTTCCTTATAACAGTTATTTTTAGTCCTGATTTCACTACTTCAATAATTTTTAGTTCATTTTCTTTACTTTAGTTATTGTCAGTTCTATTTCCTTACTTTCAGTTATTTAAAGTTACTTGGTACTGACGCCCTCTTCTGGGATGCTGCATTACTTGCCTGCAGGTACACATAGACGAGGAGCAGGTCCCTCATAGTTCCAGTCAGCCGTACAGATCCATCAACTCCTTTCTTCCGGAGCTTGTATGATAGAGGTTTATTTCTTTTGTTTGTACAGTATGGGTAGGTCGGTGCCCTGTCCCGACCATCTTATTATTCCCAGAGGCTTGTAGATTGCATTACTTCCCTGTGGTTAGATGATATCGACCGTGTGGGGCCCGTATGTGTTTTAGATTATGTGTGTTGGTCGTGTAGGGACCTGTTTAGCTGTTGATTGATGTCCTTGTCGGTCATAGCTCAGTTTAGCATCTGATTTTACTTTGAAGTTATAACTAGATATCATGGTGGCCTTGTCGGCCCGCATAGGACTCCTTATGTTTGTTTGTCTCTGGTTAGCTGTTTATTTTCATAGGTGGCTATAGGCCTTGTCGGCCGGGGGTTGTATTTACAGCCGCTATATAGCCCGTTGTTTTCTTGATTCTAGAGTTAGAGTCACCCCTGCACCAGAGGTGCTTAGGCTCAGACAGCTCAGCAGTTCAGGTCCTAGTAGGGCACCAGGTGCCATTCATGCCTCCTAAGGTAGGGCATGACAAACTTGGTATCAGAGCATGTTGTATCCCAGGGAGTCTGCAAGCCGTGCTAAGTAGAGTCTTATCTATGGATGTGTTGTGCACCACAAACTATAGGCAGGAGGCTGCAAGGCATGATAGGATTGTTACTCTTTCTTCTTATTCAATCATGCTATAGAGCGGTACATTATAGGGTTGAGTCCCTAAGCTCATCATACTCTTTTGTTTACAGAGAAATGTCGGACCAGCAACACCCTACGACAGGCAGGAGGTTAGATGTAGCAGCAGGAGAGGGAACCGGTAGGTGCCTCAGCGTCGTTCAGAATCGGCCCGATCTGAGGACGATACAGAGGTATCATCTCGACCTCCCCAGCAGTCTCCACCACGTCTGGAGCTTCTTGGGACGGCCGGTGTGATGGCACCGCCTCTGGCAGTTTCTATACCCGTACCATCCGACCAGGAGGTCAGGAGTGTGGTGGTTATGCTAGCACAAATGATGGTTGCTTAGCGCCAGCCAGTGCCACCTACAGTTGCAGAATCATTAGGAGGGCCTGGTAGTTCGAGGGTCCGAGAGTTCCTAGCACTAAGTCCCCTGCAATTCACAGGGACAGATCGGACCGAGGA
>JACEIK010000860.1:159114-179266 GCA_018107945.1 Datura stramonium
TTCCCTGCAAGACATCAATAAGAGGCAAATTTATGTGAAGTTCTTTGAAACACTCAAAGAACTTTTTGAAACATTCCTCCTCCTTGCTCTTTCTGAATCTCTGCGGGAAGGGTGGTGGTGGTCTTTGTGCTGGCTGCAATGAAGGTTGCGCATTTTGTTTCCCAGCACTCTGATTCGCTTCAGTGTCGGTGGATGGTCCTGGTCTTACCAACTCTGGCTGCACCTCCTTTCTTATCTCTTTAGGAACTGCATCAGCTAACTACTTTCCGCTTCTAAGACTGATGGCATTGATCTGCCGGGGGTTAGGATCTGCGTCGCTTGGTAATCCCCCCTTGCGGCCTCATGTTTTGAGCAACTGCTATCTGACCCACTTGTTTTTCAAGATTGCGGGTGGCTTTTTGCTGATTCATTAAGTCTGCTACCATCCTCGCCTGATTTTTCGCTAACTGATTCTGTGTCTCCATAATTTTCTGCAATGTTTCCTCAATGCGGCTACTACTTTGACCATCAATCTGCCTATTCTGCTGATACTGCTGTTGTTGAGGTTGCATGTAATTCTGCTTTTGGTTTCCACCCGAAGAAAAATTCGGGTGGCCCTGCCAATTTCTGTTGGAGTTGTTCCTAAAATTCTGATTGTTCCGCTGCACATTCCCAACAAAATTGACCGATTCCGGATTGGCTCCACAAGATTCTGCATTATGCCCATTATTACCATAAATTTCACACCAACTAGGAGCTTGCTGAACTGCATTAACCTGGCCCTGGTATGAACCCTAACTTCCTTATCACAGTATGTTTAGTCCTTATTTCACTACTTTAGTTGTTTTCAGTCCGTTTCCTTTACTTCAGTTATTGTCAGTTCTATTTCCTTACTTTCAGTTATTTAAAGTTACTTCTGTACATACTCAGTACCTGTGGTACTAACGCCCTCTTCTAGGGCGCTGCATTACTTGCCTGTAGGTACACATAGACGAGGAGCAGGTCCCTCGTAGTTCCAGTCAGTCGTACAGAGCCATCAGCTCCTTTCTTCCGGAGCTTGTGTGATAGAGGTTTATTTCTTTTGTTTGTACAGTATGGGTAGGTCAAGGCCCTGTCCTAACCATCTTATTATTCCTAGAGGCTTGCAGATTGCATTACTTCCCTGTGGTTAGATATCGGCCGTGTGGGGCTCGTATGTGTTTTAGATTATGTGTGTTGGCCGTGTGGGACCCTGTTTAGCTGTTTATTGATGGCCTTATCGGTCATAGCTCAATTTAGCATCTGATTTTACTTTGCAGTTATAAGTAGATATCATGGTGGCCTTGTCGGCCCGCATAGGACTCCCTATGTTTGTTTGTCTAGGGTTAGCTGTTTATTTTCACAGGTGGCTGTAGGCCTTGTTGGCCAGGGGTTGTATTTATAGCCGCTATATAGCCCGTTGTTTTCTTGATTCTAGAGTTATAGTCAGCCCTGCACCAGAGCTGCTTAGGCTCAGTCAGCTCAGAAGTTTAGTACCTAGTAGGGCACTAGGTGCCAGTCAAGGTTGCTAAGGTGGGGCATGACATTACTGGTACGTTACGAGTGTTTCACATTGATACTTATGCTTTGTTAGATCGGGGGGCTCCTACCGAATTATAAAGCAGACGTTGTGAATAAAGAACCCAACTAGAGGTTAGGGTCGATCCCACAAGGAATATGGAAGAGCTAGATTACAGTTGGTAAGTGAACTTGTTAGGTAGTCACTTTAAAATTGAGGCATTCCAAAGAAAAGCAATAATAAAAACAATTATCAAAAGTTTGGTTTTGAATCAATATTAAGGGATGACTAAGGTTTGTGTTCCCCATGGATTCATAACTGCTTTAGGTATACACTCGTGATCATTACCAATAATTAATTATAGAACTGATAACAAAGGTTCATTCAAATGATCGACCAGTCCCTATTGAATGACTATACTCAATCACTCGACCAAGTCTCATGAGTGGTTTCAAACTATCTATTATCACTAAGTTCCAGATTTAACGATCATGCGACCACTGATCAATTTAATATAATGACCATCAAGATCAAGGCTCCGTTGTAATTCTCTTTTCCTGATCTCTACCTCTTCGATCTAAGAAAGTAAAGAATTTGGGCAAGTCCTAATGTTGCGAAACGTTAAGAAACGTTTAAGCATGAAGATAATACAATATAAGCGTTTAGTATTGGTTTAGAATCACTTTGTGCAACCCTAGCATGTTAATCCACCATGGTTCCCAAAAACCTATCTATGGAGGTTTTAGCCTCTCATAGTTGTAAGGTTGTGATTTGCATTCATGATTAAGAACATAAATCAATACTCACAATTATGAATTAGAAAGACACTCCTCTTAATAAATCAGCAGAATCTTCAAGAACAAGTAGCAAGAACAAGAAGAATTCAAGAAAAGGTTGATCCCAAGTCAAATAAACTCCGCCAGTCCCACGACCCATCCTATGGTCAGTACCATGATCCTACGAACTGTACCTTCCTCTCGTACATTATTGACTGGCTGAATTTTTGCTAAGTGTTGGATCTTGGTACAATTCGTGTCTGCATCCTATGAGTCGTACTGTACTCCCATGGATCGACTCTAAGACTTTGAAATACTTCTGAAGTCCATCACGAATGCTATGGTACGACTCATAGCTTCATCCCACGATTCGTACATTCTATCCATAGCAGGAGTCAGCCTCTTGTGCGAATCTTCTGAATCATTTCACGACTTCTTCACCATGACTCGTACAAGCTTTGTACGACTCGTACTAAGACTCGTATAATGCACCTCTTCATCCTTACCCTTCTGCAACTTCTCACGTCCAGTAGTATGACTCGTAAGACCTTCCTACGGCTCGTATTGTGAACTGTGAGTTGAGCCTATTTTATACACTTCCACGGTNACCATATGTGTGCGACCCCTTTTATCTGATATGAGGCCAACTCAGGAGCCTATTTTATACACTTCCACGGTAACATTTGCACATTTTAACTCCAACACCAATTTATCCTGTAACTAAAGGAAAAGTTCCTTATGTCCACATAAATATACGTAAGTGATGTACTGTGGATTTGTAGCACATTCGATGCTTAAAACTAAGAAAACAACATGGACTTAGGTGTATATATGTGGATATGAGGTACTTTTCCTTTTGTTACGGGATAAATAGGTGTTGGAACTGAAAATTGTAAAAGATACCTTAAAGAGTGCAAAATGGGAAAAAAGTGCAGACCACAATATGGATCGTGGGAAGGACCTACGAGTCGTACTGGTTGCCGTGAGAAGTTGCTGAAAGTTAAGGCTGAGCAGATGTGACCCACGAGTCCCAATATGATTAGTAGCAAGCCTGTACGAGTCATGATGAGGATGTCGTGATGAAATCCAAAAGAATTGCATCAGAGTCTGGCTCCTACTACGATAAGAAAGTATGACCCATAAGACGAAGGTACGAGTCGTACCATTCTAGTTGTGATGAGCTTTAGAAAAACTTCAAAATCTCTGATTCAAAGTACGGGAGATTAGTACGAGTCGTGAGTTGATGGTACGAGTCGTAATCAGATCCAACAATTAGCCAGAATTTAGCCAGCTGAGATTATACGAGAGGAAGCTACGGGTTGTAGGAGCATGCTACGGATCGTAGGTCGAGTCGTGGCACTGGCGGCGATAGACATGGAAATTCACCCTGTTGGCTTAGGAAAAGGATTCTTGTGTCTATATAAATATGTTTTAGGTTTTATTCTTATACAGAGATGTTAGTTTGATAGTTTTAGAGAGTAGAAACCTTGAGAGAGAGAGAATTGAGTTGGTCTTAACTTGTGATCAACCTGTTCTTAAATTCATCTTGTTCTTGCTACTTGTTTTTCAAGATTTTTGTGGAGTAATTGAAGGAAGTGTTTTTCTCAATCGTTATTGTGAGTATTGATTTTTATTCTTAATCATGAATTCAAATCACAACCTTGCAACTATGAGAGGCTAAAACCTTCATAGCTAGGGTTGTGGGAACCATGGTGAATTAACAAGCTAGGGTTACACAATGTGATCTTACAACCAATACAAACACTTATATTATTCTCTTCATGCTTAAACGTTTATTAACAGTGCGAAACGTTAGGACATTCCCGAATTCTTTACTTGCTTTGGTCGAAGAGGTAGATATTAGGAAAAGAGAATTACAATGGAGCCTTGATCTTGATGATCATTGTATTAACTTGAGTTGTTGTAGTAGGATAGTTAAATCTAGAACTTAGTGATAACGGATAGTTTGAAACCTCTCATGAGACTTGGTCGAGTGATTGAGTATAGTCATTCAATAGGGACTGGTCGGTCGTTTGAATGAACCCAAGTTATTAGTTCTATAAGTAGGTATTGGTAATAATCACGAGTGTATAGCCGAAGCAGTTATGAACCCATGGGGAACACAAACCCTAATTATTCTTTGATTTTGATTTAACATCATAATTTTGATACTTGCTTTTATTATTGATTTTCTTTAGAATTCCCCTATTTTGAAGTAACTACCTTACAAGTTTAGTTACCGGTTATAATCCAGTCTCCCTATTCCCTGTGGGTTCGACCACAACCTCTAGTTGGGTTTTTTATTGAAAATGTCTTCTTCTCACTTCAGTAAGAGGAGTGGTTTGAGCATTATCAAAAAGTGGCACCGTTGCCGGAGAATACGACTGAAACTAGGATATTAGCTTGTAATTGACTTGTTGGTGGTTACGTTACTTTTTTCGTTTTTCTTTGTTTTTCTTTCTTTTTCTTTAGTGACTCCCAGACTACATCAAAGGAATAATCTTTCACTCAAACATCCAAATGGAACATAGCAAGCTGCCAACACCTGTGGGAGAAATTGTGATTGATGATACATTGGCAGCCGTGATACTGAATTATGAAGAGGACAGAAGCCCGAAATACACAAATATGGTTAACGCCTTAAATGGGACAGGGTCATATAACTTCAGCCCAAAGAAGTTAGACTTGGACTTAAAGAACCATTCAACACCACCGGCCAAACCATCTGTGGAGGTGCCACCTATCCTTGAAATAAAAGCGTTACCTCCTCATCTCAAGTGTGCATTCCTTGGGGAGGACAACACTTTGACGGTCATCATTGCAGCGAACCTGTTAGATGAGCAGGTGGAAGCCTTGGTGAGCATTTTGAGGAGATACAAGAAAGCAATTGGCTGGACCATAGCTGACATCATTTGAATCCCACTAGGCATATGCACCCATAAGATCCAGCTTGAACCAGATTGTAAGCCGAGTATAGAGCATCAGCGCTGCCTGAACCCTCCAATGTAAGAAGTTTTCAAAAAGGAAATTACCAAGTGGTTGGATGCTGGGGTGATATATCCTAAGCAGACAGTCAGTGGGTAAGTCCTGTCCAGTGCATGCCAAAGAAGGGAGGAATTACAGTGGTGCCCAATGAAAAGAATGAGCTGATACCGACACGGCCAGTCACATGATGACGTGTATGCATGAATTATAGGAAACTCAACCGCTGTACCCAAAAAGACCATTTTTTTGGATCAGATACTGGATAGACTCGCAGGAAGAGGATGGTACTATTTACTTGATGGATATTCAGGGTATAATCAGATCACTATCGCTCCAGAAGAGCAGGAGAAGAAAAATTTCACCTGTCCATATGGGACCTTTGCCTTCAGAAGAATGCCATTTGGATTGTGTAATGCACTAGCCACTTTCCAATGTTGTATGATGTCCATCTTCTCAGATATGGTGGAGGACACTATTGAAGTATTTATGGATGACTTTTCTATTGTATGCGATTCAGTTGAATCATGCCTTAATCATCTGGGCAGAGTACTAAAAAGATGTGAAGAAACAAATCTGGTCCTAAATTAGGAAAAATGTTATTTTATGTTTAAAGAGGGGATAGTGTTGGGCCACAGAATCTCAGGAAAGGGGATCGAGGTGGACAAGGCAAAGATCGAGGTTATAGCAGGATTGCCACCCCCTATTTCTGTAAAAGGAGTCAGAAGCTTTCTAGGGCATGCAGGATTCTACAGGCGCTTTATTAAGGACTTTTCAAAAATTGCACAACCATTATGAAAGTTTCTAGAGAAAGAGGTAAAGTTCGTGTTCGATGAGGCATGTCTGAAGGCCTTTGAATGCTTGAAGGAAAAGCTCACCACTACTTCTATCATCATAGCTCCAGATTAGTCTCTTCCCTTTGAGGTGATGTGTGGCGCCGGCGGTGTCGCTCTTGGTGTTGTATTAGGATAAAGGAAAGCGAAGATGTTTCATCGAATCTATTATTCAAGCAGAACACTCAACACAGCCTAGAAAAATTATACAGTCACAGAACAGGAACTACTGGAAGTGGTCTTTGCATTTGAAAATTTCGAGAATATTTGCTTGGAACCAGGGTGATTATTCATACAAACCATGTTGCGTTGAGATATCAGATGTCCAAGAAGGATGGGAAGCCCAGATTGATTCAGTGGGTGCTCGTGCTCCATGAATCTAAGTATGAGGTGAAAGACCGAAAGGGAACATAAAATCAAGTGGCAGATCATCTATCTAGGCTTGAGTATGAAGCAAAGGAGAGGATGGAGTTTGATATCAGTGATGCCTTCCCAGATGAACAGGTACTAGCTGCATCCCAGGATTTGATTATGTGGTTTGTCGACTTTGCAAATTACTTAGTTAGTGATGTGATACCAACAGACCTAACTCCTCAGTAGAAAAAGAAGTTCTTATTCGATGCCCGCAGATATTACTAGGATGAGCCATATTTATTCAGCATTTTTGCAGATGGTATCATTCATAGGTGTGTCCCTGAAGTAGAGATGCTGAGCATTTTTCAGGCATGTCACTCATCGCCAGTTGGGGGTCATCACAGTGGTGTTCGAATGGCATATAAAATCCTACAATGTGGATACTTCTGGCCCTCTATTCATCAGAAGTGTATGATTTCGCCAAGTGTTGTGATCAATGCTAAAGGCAGGGTAATATCACTCGTAGACATGAGTTACCACTAACGCCCATCTTGGAAGTAGAGTTGTTTGATGTGTGGGGGATTGACTTCATGGGACCATTCGTCAACTCATATGGAATGAAGTATATTTTGGTGGTTGTGGATTATGTCTCCAAATGGGTGGAGGCAATTGCCCTACCGAACAATGAAGGCAGGAGCGTGACAACATTCATTAGGAAACATATCTTTGCCAGGGTTGGCACTCCCAGGGCTATTATCAGTGATGGTGGATCTCACTTGTGCAATCTCCTCTTAAAAACCTTGTTGGAAAAATATGGTGTCAAGCATAAGGTAGAGCCACCTTACCACCCTCAATAAAGTGGACAAGTGGAAGTTTCGAACAGGGAAATCAAGACCATCCTGGCCAAGAAAGTAAATACTGCCCGGACGGATTGGTCAAGGAAGCTTGATGACGCACTGTGGGCCTATAGAACAGCTTATAAGACTCCCATTGGTTCATCTCCAAACCAGCTGGTTTATGGCAAAGCATGCCACTTACCAGTTGAACTAGAACATAAGGCATTATGGGCTTTAAAGAGGTTGAACATGAACTGGAACAAAGTTGTCAAATTAAGACTTAACCAGCTTAATGAGTTGGATGAATTCAGACTTAAGGCTTATGAGAGTGCGGCCATTTATAAAGAGAAAATGAAGATCTACCATGACAAAAAGATTGCAAGAAGGGAGTTCAGCCCAGGTGATTTGGTCCTGGTTTTTATTCAAGACTTCGGTTGCACCCTGGGAAGTTGAAATCTAGATGGATAGGCCCTTACAAAGTAGTGCAAGTATCTCCTTATGGTGCGGTGGAACTTGAAAATAGAGAAGGAAAAATATTTAAAGTAAATGGGAAAAGAATAAAAGTGTATCTGGGAGATGAGGAAGAATTAAAAATTATAGAGGAAGTATACCTTGATGAACCTGAGGAGTCACAAAAGTTATGTCGTGCCGCAACGTTAAATCAGGTGCTGCATGGAAGGCAACCCATGGCAGGTGAAGACTGAGTATCCTATGTATGTTCTCTTCCCTATGATCTTCTAGATAATGCTTCGGGGACAAAACCTACTTTTCAAAAAGGGGAGGGGGTGTACTTGTGATTTTTTGGATTTTTGTTCCATCTGATGGTTTTTCTTGCCATGTTTCTTTTCCCTCAGACATGCTATCTAGTAGAACCGGCATGTACAGGATTTTTATTTTTATTTTTGTGATTTTTGTTTAATTATAGAGTAGCTCAAGAGTACTCAACCAAGAAAATTGCACTAGTTTTGTTTTTTTGTAAAACATTGACCCCGTTTAAAAATTTTATGATGCATTAGCTATGTATTTGTGACAACATGCATGATTGCTGTGGATATTTGGATGTCATTTATTTTGTTAGAATGAGTAGTTTTGTTAAGCTATGTATAAACCAGACAGGTGAGGTGAAATAGTTCATGTACCATGTGTGAGTGAGGTATATTAGTCAATTCGGTATTGTGTTGTAGATATAGAACTTTCCTGGTTGGTCTCTGCATAGGCTAAGGATGGTTGGTTAGGATATGATCATAGGCCATTATTTGTTTAGCTCACTTTTAGCCCATATTTCCCTACAAAAATTTGCATGAATTCCTTGATCCCAAGTTTGAGCCTTAATAGACCATATTTCTTTGATTTACCGATTAACTCGTACCCATTTTTTGTAATGAACCTGTTTTGGCCCTGGTCCTTCCTTGGGTACTGTGAACCTCAACATAAGCAAAGTGCTTAAGTTGAGGGTAGCTAGAGTAGGGGTACATAAAAGGTGGGAATGGAAGAAAAAAAAAGAAAAGAAATGGTGGAAAATGAGGTGTGGTGAGATGAAAAGAAATGGATAAAAAATGCTGTAAATGTTGAAAAATAAAGCTCAAAGAAATTTTGAAAATGCTGAAAAAAAGTGAAAACTCACCACACCCATGCAAATGTGAATAAAAGGAGAAAAAGGGGAATGAAAGAATAAAATGGTGAATTAGGTGAATGGTGTAGCCAATGTATGTAGTGCCAAGGAAGGAATAGTCACTTATAAAATCTTCCATTTTTATTATGTCCAGCCCTAAGCCTGCATTACAAGCCATACCAAGTCCTATAGTGATCTTAACTTGACCATCTGAAAAATCAACGAAGAGAAAATAAGGGCAAGCCTATGGTATCTGACACATAATACTCGTAACTTCTTTGAGAGAGTGAGCGCCTTACTTGCTTAGTCCCATAACATGTTTGACATATCACATCTGAGTGGGGACTTCATTTGTGTGAGGGTACATGGGTTATGTTTGCTTTTACTGTTGGTCTGTGTGAAAAACATTGGTAATGACTTGACTGCCTGTTGATAGCTAGATGACATGTTTTGATCCCTGTTTATGATGTTTTAAGGTTGCTTGTAATACATTAGCTGAGGTGGTTCCACGAGAAAGGGTCAACAAAGTTTGTATAGAAAGTGCAGGTTTGTTTGCGTATTGGCTGTAGTATCTTAAGTTTATTTTCTAGTTGAGCGTTGTGTTTTAGTTTTTCTTTTCTTTGTCTGAGGACATGCAAAAGTCTTAAGTTGAGGGTGTTGATGTGTTGTGGGTTTACAACATATTCGATGCTTAAAACTAAGAAAATAGCATGGGATTAGGTGCATTTATGTGGATATGAGGTACTTTTCCTTTATTACAGGATAAACAGGTGTTGGAACTGAAAATTGCAAAAGATAGCTTAAAAAGTGCAGACCACAGTACGGATCGTAGGAAGGACCTACAAGTCATACTGATGGCCGTGAGAAGTTGCTGTAAGTTAAGGTTGAGCACATGTGACCCACGAGTCCCAGTACGATTAGTATCAAGCTTGTAAGAGTCTTGATGAGGAATTCATACTAAAATACAGAAGAATTTCATCTGAGTCTGACTCGTACTATGAGAAGCAAGTACGACCCGTGAGACGAAGGTACGAGTTGTACCATTAAGGTCATGATGAACTTCAGAAAAAACTTCAAAGTCTCTGATTCAAAGTATGGAGGCTCAGTAAGAGTCGTGAGTCGATGGTACGAGTCGTACCCAGATCCAACACTTAGCCAGAATTTAGCTAGTCGAGATTGTACGAGAGGAAGCTACGGATCGTAGGAGCATGCTACGGATCGTAGGTCGAGTTGTGGCACTGGCGGCGACAGATATGGAAATTCACCCTGTTGGATTAGGAAAAAGGATTCTTGTATCTATATAAATATGTTTTAGGTTTTATTTTTATGGGGACGTCAGTTTTGATAAAATTAGAGAGTAGAAACCTTGATAAAGAGAGGATTGAGTTGGTCTTCACTTGTGATCAACCTGTTCTTGAATTCTTCTTGTTCTTACTACTTGTTTTTCAAGATTTTGTGGAGTAATTGAAGGAACTATTTTTCTCAATCATTGTTGTAAGTATTGTTCAATTTCTTTAATCATGAATGCAATTCACAAC
Organism: Datura stramonium; assembly: GCA_018107945.1. NCBI lineage: Eukaryota > Viridiplantae > Streptophyta > Magnoliopsida > Solanales > Solanaceae > Datura > Datura stramonium. The sequence continues at coordinate 169,562 of JACEIK010000860.1, forward strand.
CTTGCAACTATGAGAGGCTAAACCTCCATAGATAGGATCGTGGGAACCATGGTGGATTAACAAGCTAGAGTTACACAAACTGATCTAAAAACTAATACAAACACTTATATTGTATTCTCTTCATGCTTAAGCATTTCTTAACGGTGCAAAACATTAGGACATGCCCGAATTCTTTACTTGCTTTGGTCGAAGAGGTAGAGATTAGGAAAAGAGAATTACAATGGAGCCTTGATCTTGATGACCATTGTATTATCTTGAGTTGTGGTCGCAGGATAGTTAAATATGGAACTTAGTGATAATGGATAGTTTTGAAATCACTCATGAGACTTGGTCGAGTGATTGAGTGTAGTCATTCAATAGGGACTGGTCGGTCATTTGAATGAACCTAAGTTATCAGTTCTATAAGTAAGTATTGGTGATAATCACGAGTGTATACCCGAAGTAGTTATGGACCCATGGGGAGCACAAACCCTAGTTATCCTTTGATATTGATTTAACATTAGAATTTTGATATTTATTTTTATTATTTATTTCTTTTAGAATCCCCCTCTTTTGAAGTAACTACCTTACAAGTTCAGTTACCTGCTATAATCCAGTCTCCCTATTCCCTGTGGGATCGACCCCAACCTCTAGTTGGGTTCTTTATTGACAATGTCCGCTTCTCACTTGAGTAAGAGATGTGGTTTGAGCGTTATCAGTACTCATCAAATCTATTTAGATTTTCAATGTTCATTCTAGTTGCATCAACTTTGTTAGCATGGTTAAGTCAGTTCGCAGTCAGTTACTCCTTCAGAAATCAGTTCATAGCCTCAGTCTAGGAATTACAGCTCTTTTCTCGATTTTCTAGTAGTTTAGCCTTCATTCGAGGATGAATGATCCCAAGGGGGAGATATTGTAACACCCCGAAACTTTCCTAGACCAAACTCAGACCTTGCAAGAAAAATCTAGAAGAAACAAGAAAAAAATGCCTCAGAACAATCGAGACAATGGGTCGTGGTCAGCCCTGCCTTGGTCCTTCGAGAACCAACGTGACATGGAAAGATCCATTGTGAGAAATAATGAGTCTTCCTATCATTCATTGGTCCCCAGCTCAGAACTCCCTTTTCCAGGAATCGACAACTCAACCAACAAGTCGTCGTGTGAGACAACGACTCGTGGTGTGAGTCGTTAGTTGGGGCTCCCTGAAACCTTTCGAGAATCAACCAACGGAAAAATCCGTAGCCCAGGTGACTCACAGCCTCCCTCTCGCCCAAATAAATGAAATGGGATGATCAAATCAATAAGCTTTTTGATTGATTCAGGGCGCAGCGAAGCCAAATTCAATCAAGGCAAGATTCAACAACCGAAGCTACTGGTAGTCCCGAGGGGGCGGCATCCTCCTATAATAGTTAGCAGTACTGAACAAGCGAACAATGACTCATTGTATCCCACAATGAGTCGTTGTGACCATCCATGGTGTCAAGTTAAGGGATTTTATAACTTCTCTAGTGGAGGTAATGACTCGACACAATGACCCGTTGGGTCTACCAATGAGTCGTTCTGTTTCCCGTTGTTAGGCTTTCTAGATTTCTCATCTAGTGACCACGGGAGGAACCAATGACCCGTTGGTTCATCCAACGAGTTGTGGTATCTCTTGTTTCCAGTTCCAGTGAGCCCAAAACCCAGGCCCCAGGACCAACGACTGGTCCCAACGAGGCGTGGTCTCAACTAACGACTCATTGAGTGACCTGTTGGCCCCTGTCGACAGTTTTTCCAGATTTTTCCCAGGGATATTTATATAATTTCCCACCTTTTTAATCCCTAAACTACATCATTTTGGGTTATTTTCAGGGAATTTATAGGGGTAATCAACGATTACTTCACCTCTCTCATCCCCTCAGAAAATCAGTTTGTAAAAATTTCTCTCAGGAAAACTCAGAGCAGGAGCTAGGGAACTCGAAATTCTCCTCATATTCTCAAGGGATTTTCTTCACCAGGTATATAGGAATTAAACAAGGGAATTGTTCTTCCCTTATTTCCCCAAAACCCTTTCCTAACCTTCTATCAATTATAGCCCTGTGGGTTCGTAATTTATAAAGTTTCAGACAGAATTCTTTAAATTTCACATGGAACATTATCCATGTTATTAGTTGCTATGTTTTCAAAATTCTAGAAATAATGTGGAAACTAGCTTATTTTGAAATGATTTCGCCCTAGCTTTTGAATGCAGTATTTTAAGGTCTAGCATAATTGAGTAGTTAATCATGTTGCTTGACTCTACCAGTGTTGGGACTCCTATATTGTTAAAATTAGTTGAAATCTCAGTCAATTGCATGCTAGTCCAGTTTTAGTCAGAATGTTAGCATGTTCAATATTATTCAGAAATGCCAGCTTATCAATTTAACTAGTCTTTTCTTGAGGTGTTAGTGGTGCCTCCCAGTTATCAATTATTAGACTCAGACATCAATTATCAGATTTCAGTTTGTTCTTTAGACGGTTACGACACTTCCAGATAAACATCTTTGGCCAGCTTTAGAACACCAGTTACAGAATCCGGTCCAATAAGACTCTCAGGGTACTTCTAAAATAGGTATTCACTGACTTAATCTTGGACCCCAATTTCGAGAAATCAGCTTAGTAGTTAGTCTAGGACTATCTAGTGGGAGTATCACTTAGCACCAAGTGGACCGGTGTTCCAGCGCACCCAGGTTCCCAAAACTATGTTGCCACCATAGGTTATTTTATTGGCCCTTTGGCCCCAGACTTGTGATCACCCAGTTCATGCTTTTATACCCTGACAAGGTATATTGGGTCATACCGATGGGGTTTATACATAGGACTCAACGTCTATCTCACATGATTATATGTCGGTTATAGAATCTCCCACTAGTCAGCACAGTTTCAGTTTAACTCAGGTTAGAACAATTTCAGTTTACTCAATTCAGTTTAATACAATTAGCTCAGATCAATATATCAGATTCAGGGCATGTTTATGACCATCAGTCGGGGTCATTTGACCATTTTAGTTTGTTCAGTTTCAATATAGTTCAGTTATTTATTTTTTATGCTATATTTTTCTCCCACTTACTCAGTACATTCAAAGTACTGATGCATACCTTCTATACTGTATCGTATCGTGATACAGCCACAGGTTCTCAGCCTCAGCACCATCAGTAATTCTTCTTCAGGTGATATCAGTAGTAGAAGTGGTGAGTCCTCATCTTTCGAGGACGATATTTACTTTTCCAGTTATTTTTATTCAGTTAGACTTTAGAGTTAGCTGGGGGCTTATTCCAGCAACTCATCTTTTGTAGATGGCTTTCAGACATAGATTCTGACTTACAATTTTGCTTTCATATGTATAATTTTTTTAATCATTTAGCTCTCTTAAATGGTTTTATTATTTAAGCTTCCGTATGATTACTCAGATTACCAGTGTTATGATAGGCCATGGGTTGGCTTGGGGTTAATTGTGACTCAAAGTACCGTGTCTTTTCCAAGATATAGACTCGGGTCGTGACACAACCATCTCAACACTTCAACACTCAACTTAATATGAAATTCAATAAAGATAAGATACAATACAATGCAATGCACTGTCCAAGAACCTGCATATACCCATCTTTTCTGTTGGATAGTTGGGACCCTTGGGGCACTCGCGAGGTCCATATACCTACCAAAATCATTTTTCATCAGCAATTACACACGCCAGAACCATTTTCCATTGGTAATAACACACGCCGGAACCATTTCTCATCGGCAATAACATACGTCGAAACTATTTCCCATTAGCAATAATACATATCAGAACATTTCCCATCGATAATAACACATGCCGGAACCATTTCCTATTGGCATCACAAGAGTATAAATTTTCACAAAATAATTCAATGGACACTATTAGTCAATAATTACCATGCAACAATAAGAGTGGTATGAGTATGTATGAATAACACAAGTTTATTAACCAACCGCATAATCAAGGATCATCAAGTCAAAATCATGTATCACGTAGTGCATAATATTCAGTAAATCAATCACATCACAAGTTGTGGAATATCATCAATACATATATCAATTTGCATAAATTTGCTCATATCGTGACACCGGTACCCGTATAAATGCTTATCATCTCATTTATATGAGACCCCCTTATTACCCATTACACTTAAATTCATTTAATATATACAAAACTAACACTTCAAAGAATCAAGAAATCTCTATATACTTCAAACTGAAGCTCAAATGTCAAATTATGAATTTTCCCTTCTCTGACACTTTTGAATGATCAAAAATCTATTTAAATACATAATTTCCATAAGAATACGAATTCAATGACGCCCATATTGTTATATCTATTTTGACTTGAAAAATCTTGTCAAAAATCCCCCCCCCCCCGAGCTGAGCCGAATCAAAAATTTTCTTTCATATTATGTTAACCCATATTGAAACAAACTCGCATGTCAAATTTAAGCTAAAATGGATTGTTATTCGATCCCCAAATCAAGAATTCTCACTCTAAGAACCCTAGGCTTAAAACCTCAAACTTCTATCTAATTTCATGAATTAAAGTGTGAAATAATTAATTATTTAGAGAAAAAAAATGGGTTTAAGGTTAGAAACTTACTGCAAGAAAAATATAAATCAAACGCATCAAAAATCACCCAAAACCGAATCTCTTAGCTCTCAAAATCATAATAAGAATAATGAAATCGGACATGAAATTTTAATTCTTTCTAGCTATATTATGGGTGCAAATTTTTTCAATAAAAGTCCAATTTTATCACTAAAAGCCCAAATTTTGTCACTAAAAGTTTGCACCAGACTTGAAGTTTTCTCTTTGCACCAACAACATTTATTTTTACTAAAACAATCATAACTTCATCATACGAACTCGAAATGTGATCTTTTTACTATAATTCCTAAATAATGATATGGACCTACTCGTTCAATCAAAACTCCATAATCTGAGCTTATTTAGTCAACTATTTGACCGAGGTCAACTCTTAACTTTAAATTCTAATAGAATGCAACTCTAGTATCTGAAACTCATCCCGAACCTCCCGAACACAAACTAAATATGAAAATTAATCATTAAATACATTTAAGATCTATTGGAATTACCAAATCACCGATATGAGGTCGTTTTGACCAAAAATTGACTGTGGTCAAACTTAACTTCCTTAAAACTAAAAATTCAACCAAAGGTTCAACTAAATCCCAAACACCTCTGTCACGACCTGAGAGTACACCTGAATTGTAGATACAGGACGAGGAGCCCTGAGGGACCCCAAGTCAACCCATGGAATGATCATAACTAAACCATTCACAAAAGGCGGAAGACTTAGCTTAATAATCATGAACTAAACGAAACCATGACATGAAATATAAGAAACAACAAAACATGATCCAAGCATAAATAGCTGATTACTACAAGTAGGTCTGAAAGCCTCTAATCATAATAGACGAGTTTAAGGGACAAGACCCCAACCAAACCCAACATACTGAAAACTAAAAGACAAACAAGATCTGAAGATGAAGCCCTCGAACCATGAGGACTCACCATTGAGAACTGAGAGCAGATTAAAGAGCAAGCTAGGAGTGATGCCGAACCTCTGAACCGGAGCCTGTATAATAAAATGCTACAACATAGAAAATATGTGGGTCAGTACATGAAATGTACTGAGTATGTGAGGTATGCAAGCAAATACTTAAAACATAAAAGTTATAGGAGTAGGGACATAATGAACATAAAGACTGATATCATAAATATATGGTGAGGCTCAAGGTTTCCAAAATATTCATAAACCTATTGTAGTCATAACATGAGGGAAAACATTTCATAAACATGACTTGGCCCAAAAGAACATAATCATACATGCATTAAAACAATGAGGAACAGTGGGAGATTTCTATAACCGACATACCCCATATGAGCACACATGGAGCCCGACCTGTAAGCCTAGTGGGGAGACCGTTCATACCTTGCCAAGGATATGAACCATGAAAGGCATGATATCACTCAAAAAGGCCCCGTAGGGCACAGGGGACAGACACTGAGGTGGTCCAAAACATAACCTATGGTGGCACGTAGTTTTAAGATTCTGGGCGTAACCTAGGCCCCAGACCTACTCAGTGTTAAGTACTACTCCCAAAACAAGCAATGTGCTCATAAAAATTCATAGATGACATGCGTGGTTAGTTAAATCGTGATAATCATAACATTCTTGAGAATTCGTGTTACTAGCCATGGAATTGGGACTGTGGATCGACCAAAATCATAGTTCATGAATCATAAGCAACATGGGGGCATATCCCATATTTTCAATCATACTTGAAGTGCTTAAATTTATAGGAAACATGATCATAATAACATAAGTAATTGGAAACATGCTTAAAATTCAAAAGTTCATGTCATGTTTGAGAAATCACCATAACCATGAATTTCACCAAAAACTCCATGATTTGGGAACATGTGCTTTTAGGGATTAAATCATCAATTATTGAATGAAATAAGTGAAAATAGCCTAAAAATCCGAAACCCATAAGTTTAGACATGCTACAACAAGCTCATACTGAATTTTTTGAGGAAACATGCATTTGGGTTATGACCCATCAAGTCTTTGTAACTTTAAACATAGAATGAGGGAGAAATTGGGCATGGGTAGGGACTAAACCACCTATTCAAAACCCCACATACCTGGAATTACTTGATTTTTCACTCCCTTGAAAAGCCCTAGATGGAAATCTTGAAGAATTGAAGAAGAACACTTAAATCCCTTTCCTCTTACTTCTCTACTCTTACATGCATCAAATGAGGTTTATCATGAATAGATTCCCCTTAAAAGACCCTGTCCCGACCTCAAAATGATGTAGTTTAGGTCTTAGGAGTGTAGAAAATTATGAGAAGGCCCTTACTAATTCGCAGGAAATAACTGCCACGTGACCCTAACGGGCGACCTGACGACTTGTTACCAGGGACAACGAGTCGTTGGGTCGTTTCGTCAGGTCCACTGGAATTTTTCACCTGGACTCTTAACGGAGGATATGACGACTCATCCCCCGAGGCAACGACTCGTTACCAACTTCCATCAAGTACACATCCTCACCCTTAATTGAATCCTCAACCTTACCCCACGGTGGACCTGACGACTCGTGGTAGCTGACCACGAGTCGTTCCCACATCCGTGGGGACCTCAGCTCCTCATCCCAGTCTAGCCTTCCCAAGATCCACTTGACGACTCATGGGGTCTCCTCACGAGTCGTCTAACGACTCGTTCTGCACTGCTGCAACGTTTCCCAGATTTTCCCCCATTTGATTCTCGGGTCTTATCCTTGGTCCCCGGGGTATAACAATATCTCCCCCTTGGGAACATTCGTCCTCGAATGTTAGAAACATACAGAAAACTCAGATCAAACAATCACCATATGCAATTATTGATCATTTATGCTGAAAACTAACGGAATGACTACCTCCGAGAAGAATTACATAGCTGGATTGAATTCAGACATCACATACATATATCATATCATAAAACAAACTTGCACGCATGAATGGATCATGAAAAACTAAATAGAGGTTTAGGTCAAAAATTGATACCTCAAACTGAAACTAAGCCGGTAGGGAACAAATGGGGGTATATAACTATCATATCCACTTTGGCTTCCCACGTAGCTCCCTTGACATGCTGATTTCTCCATAACACCTTTACTAAAGCTACTTCCCTTTTCCTCAGCCTCTGAACCTGACGATCCAAGATTGCAATAGGAATTTCCTCAAAACTGAGGTTATCCTTCACACCAACACTTTCCACCAAAAGCACTAAGGCTGGATCTCCCAAGCACTTTTTCAAGAGCTATACGTGAAATACGGGATGAAATGAAACTAACTCTGAAAGTAACTCTAACTCATAGGCTACTTTTCCCACTCGTCTCACACTCCAGTATGGGCCAATATAGCAGGGGATGATTTTCTCTTTCTTTCCAAATCTCATTATTCCCTTCATGGAAGATAACTTAAAAAATACCCAATCATCGATCTCGAACTCAATCTCTTTTCTCCTCACATCCGCATAAGACTTTTGGCGACTTTGAGCCATTTTCAGCCTTTCTCTTATCAACTGAACTTTCTCCATAGCGTCATGGACTGAATCTTGACCCACCAATGAAGCCTTATCGACCTCAAACCAACCAATGGGCGATTGATATCTTCCCCCATAAAGAGCCTCGAACGGTGCCATTTGGATGCTAGAGTGATAGTTGTTGTTGTAGGAAAACTCAATAAGAGGTAAATGCTCGTCCCAACTACCCTTGAAGTCAATAAACCAAGCTCTCAACATGTACTCAAGATTCTGGATAGTTTACTCCACCTGACCATCTGTTTGTGGATGAAATGTCGTGCTAAGCTTGACCTGGGTGCCAAGTCCCTATTGAAAAGATCTCCAGAACTGAGAGGTGAACTGAGTACCTCTATCCGATATGATAGACAAGGGCACTCCATGCAATCTAACCAACTCTTGGATATATAATTTGGCATAATCTTCCGTTGAATCGGTGGTTTTGACTGGTAGAAAATGAGTAGCCTTGGTTAACCTGTCCACCACAACCCAAATGGAGTCATACTATCTAGGAGTGCGGGATAAACCAGTTATGAAGTCCATGTCAATTTCTTTCCACTTCCAAGTAGGGATGCTGATGTCCTGAAGTACACCTCCCGGTCTCTGATGCTCAACCTTCACTTGTTGGCAATTCAGACACTTGGCTACAAATTCTGCAATATCCCTCTTCATGCCATTCCACCAGTAGATTTCCTGAAAGGCATGATAAATCTTTGTGGCACCTAGATGGATAGAATACCTAGATCCATGAGCCTCATGCAACATCCGGCTCCTTAGGTCATCCACGTTAGGAACACATAAGCGACCCTGGCACTGAAGCACACCATCTCCCCCTTTGGAGAAGACCTCTACCTTATGATTGTGAACAACTTCCTTCAACTTTACCAATGTTGGATCTTTGTCTTGTTTAGCCTTCACCTCCGTTACCAAGGACGACTCTGATCCATTCTGAACAACTACACGAACATCGGTCGAGCCAACTAATCTAACTCCCAACCATGCAAGTCGATGTACCTCCTTCACCAGCTCCTTCTTGTCTTCGCCCACATGCGACACTCTCTCTATAGAGAGTCTACTAAGGGCATCCACTACCACGTTGGCCTTACCCGGGTGGTAAAGGACACTTATGTCGTAGTCCTTAAGCAACTCCAACCACCTCCGTTGCAAAAGATTTAGTTCCTTCTGCGTGAACACATATTGTAAGCTCTTGTGGTCCGTGAATACATCTACATGAACCCCATACAAGTAGTGTCTCCATATCTTCAAAGAAAATACCACCGCGGCCAACTCAAGATCATGAATCAGGTAATTCTTCTTATGAATTTTCAGTTGTCTGGAAGCATATGCTATGAATTTCCATGTTGCATCAATACACATCCCAGTCCGAATCTCGAAGCATCACAATATACAACAAAGAAATCGGTGCCCTCCAGTAAAGTCAACATTGGTGCTGAAGTGAGTCGGGCCTTAAATTCCTGGAAGCTCTTCTTGCAAGCCTCCGACCATTGGAATTTCACCTTTTTCTGAGTCAATCTAGTCAATGGGGCTGCAATGGATGAGAAACCTTCTACTAACCTCCGATAATAATCCGCTAAGCCCAAAAAGATCC
>JACEIK010000860.1:179447-223268 GCA_018107945.1 Datura stramonium
CCAGTTCATTAGATCCACAAAAGCTGCAGGGGCATTGGTTAGTCCAAGAGACGTAACAACAAATTCATAATGGCCATACCGGGTCCTGAAAGCAATCTTCGGGATGTCGCTCTCCCAAACCCTGAGCTGGTGATATCCAGACCTGAGGTCTATCTTAGAGAAATATTTGGCACCCTGAAGCTGATCGAATAGGTCATCAATCTTGGGTAAAGGGTATCTATTCTTGACGGTGACCTTGTTTAACTGCCTATAGTCAATACACATCCGAAGAGAACCATATTTCTTCCAGAAAAACAACACTAGGGCACCCCATGGAGACTTACTCAGTCTAATGAAACCCTTATCTAGAAAATCCTTCAACTGCTCCTTTAACTCTTTTAGCTCGACTGGGTCCATTCTGTAAGGAGGAATCGATATAGGCTGTGTGTCGGGTACAAGATCAATATCAAAATCAATCTCCCTCTCGGGAGGAACACCTGGTAGGTCATTTGGGAATACTTCGGGATACTCACATACCACGGGGACTAACTGAATGGTTGGGGTCTCGGATGTGGCATCCTTAACCCTAACCAAATGGTAAATACAACCCTTAGCAATCATTTTTCGGGCCTTGAGATAGGAGATAAAATGACCTACAGGTACTGCCAGACTACCTTTTCATTCTAAAACTGGTTCACTTGGAAACTGGGACTCCACCATTCGGGTTCTACAGTTAATAGAAGCATAACATGCAAACAACCAATCCATGCCCAAAATAAGGTCAAAATTAGTCATAGCTAATTCTACTAAGTCTGTGGAGGTAACCTTATGCATTATTGTAATAGGGCAACCTCTATATACCCACCTCGATACGACTGAATCCCCAATGGTAGTAGACGCAGAAAACAGTTCTGACAAAGTTTCAGGACTAACCCCAAAGTTACTAGCAATGTAAGGTGTCACCAAAGACAGTGTATCTCTCGGATCTAACAAAGCATAAACATCAATATGAAAGACTCGTAACATATCCGTAACCATATCGGGAGAAGTCTCCTTCTCCTGTCGCAAGCCAAGTGCATAAAATCAGTTATGGCGTTGACCGCCAGCTGGACCAGTCGAAGTACCCTGCTGAGTAGGACGTGCTGCTGGAGCTATTGAACTAGCTACTGGAGTGCGGGCTCCACCACCCCTGACCTGGCTTCGGGGTAATTCCTAAGCCTATGTACGGGTTTTCCACACTCGAAACAAGCATCTGAGCCCACCAAAAACTTCCCTGGGTGGTTCTTTCCACAACTAGCACAAAATGGGAATGTGCGCTCTGTGCGCATGCTACTTTGACCCCTCGAACCTGAGGCCCTTCTCCTCTGATTGTCTAGAGGCCTGGATGGGGTACTAGCTTAATATGGTGTTGGTGTAATAGACCTGTGTTAGGACTGCTGGTGAGGCCCACCTCCTGGCCTCAGCTGGGAAAACCTGTAGCTATCAGTTCTGGCCCTCTTGGCCTCTCTCTGCCTCATATGAGATGCCTCCATCTGCTGGGCATAAAGGACTATACGTGGATAGTCCATATCCTGATGAAGCATGGGTATTCTACGGTCCTTGTCTAGATACTCGGCTACTCCCTGCACGAATATGCTCACCCGCGCCCTTTGGTCCATCACTAATTCCAGGGCATACTTTGACAGGCGAGTGAACTCAAGTGAATATTCTAACATTTTCATCTTTCCCTATTTGAGGTTAACAAACTCAGCTGCTTTCAATTCCCTCATCTCCCGAGGGAAAATCCTATCGAGAAAGGCCATGTGGAACTCATCCCAACTGATAAGACCCGCTCCCGCTGCCCTGTTGTCCTTTCATTGCTTGTACCAAATATAAGTGACCTCCTTTAGCTGATAAGAGGCCAAATCAACACAGTCCTCATTTCTCACTCCCATGACCTGAGTGACCTTCAAGATTCCTTCAATGAACTCGTGTGGATCCTTTTCCATCTTTGATCCCGTGAACTCGAGAGGGTTCATCCTCAAGAAGTCTCTAATCCGGGCCGCTGTTGCGTTACAATTCTGTGGGACATGTGCAACGGTCTGCTGGTTGAACTGAGCGGTCAAGGCCTGTGCCAAATCTGAATAGCCGAACGAAACTCGGCGTGGGCAGCTGGCTCTAGTGCCTGGGGCTCCTGAACAGGTTGGGCTTATTGATGCCCATTATCATGGCGACCCTCGTGGCCTTCATCATTTATGTTCCTTCTTCCGTTTATCCTTCTGGGAGCCATAATTTTCTACAATCGCGAATAGCATGAATTAGAAGGATGGAGAGACTTTTCATCGCATGACATGGATCATGAAAGGGGAAATTTCCTAAAACATTTAGTAGCCTCTTCGTCATAACTGTGGCGCGCTTCACACCCATGAAAAAAAGACTCTACCTAACACAACTTTTAGACACCCTAGGACACATCTGAACCTATGGCTCTGATACCAAGTTTTTCACGACCCGAGAGTACACCAGAATCATAAACACGGGACGAGGAGCCCCGAGGGACCCCAAGTCAACCCATGACATGAGAATATAACTAAACCATTCACAAAAGGTGGAAGACTTAGCTTAATAATCATGAAATAAATGAAACCATGACATAAAATATAACAAACAACAAAACATGATCCAAGCATAACAACTGATTACTACAAGTAGGTCCGAAAGCTTCTAATCATAATAGACGGGTTGAAGGGTCAAGACCCCAACTAACCCAAACATACTGAAAATTAAAAGACAAATAAGATCCGAACATGAAGCCCTCGAACCATGAGGACTCACCACTGAAAACTTAGAGCAGATCTGAGAGAAAACTAGGAGAGATGCTGAACCTGTGAACCAGAGCCTGTATCATAAAATAATACAACATAGAAAATATGTCGGTCAGTAATTGGAATGTACTAAGAATGCGAGGTATGAAAGACAATACTTAAAACATAAAAGTTATAGGAGTGGGGACATCATGATCATAAAGACTGAAATTGTAAATATATAGTGAGGCTCAAGGTTTCCAAAATATTCATAAACTTGTCGTAGTCATAACATGAGGGAAAAACTTTTCATAAACACGACTTGAGCCAAAAGAACATAATCATACATGCACTAAAACAATGAGGAACAGTGGGAGATTTCTATAACCGACATACCCCATATGAGCACATATGGAGCCCGACCTGTGAGCCTAGTTAGGAGGCCGTGCATACCTTGCCAAGGGTATGAACCATGAAAGGCATGATATCACTCATGAAGGCCCCGTAGGGCATAGGGGATATACACTGAGGCGGTCCCAAACATAACCTATGGTGGCACGTGGTTTTGAGATTTGGGGCGTAACCTAGGCCCCGAACCTACTCAGTGTTAAGTTCTACTCCCGAAACATGCAACATGCTCATAAAAATTCATACGTGACATGTGTTTCTAGTTAAATCATGATAATCATAACATGCTTGAGAATTCGTGTTACTATCCATGGGATTGGGCCCGTGGATCGGCCAAAATCATAGTTCATGAATCATATGCAACATGGGGGCATATCCCATATTTTGAATCATACTTGAAATGCTTAAATTTATAGGAAACATGATCATAATAACATGAGTAATTGAAAACATGTTTAAAATTCAAAAGTTCATGTCATGCTTGAGAAATCACCATAACCATGAATTTCACTAAAAACCCCATGATTTGGGAACATGTGCTTTTAGGGATTAAATCATCAATTATTAAATAAAATAAGTGAAAACAACAAAAAAATCCGAAACCCATAAGTTTAGACGTGCTATAACAAGCTTAGACCGAATTTTTTGAGGAAACATGCATTTGGGCTATGACCCATCAAGTCTTGGTAACTTTAAACGTAGAATGAGAGAGAAATTTGGCATGGGTAGGGAATAAACCACCCATTCAAAACTTCACATACCTGGAATTACTTGATTCTTAGCTCCCTTGAAAAGTCCTAGATGGAAATCTTGAAGAATTGAAGAAGAACACTTGAATTCCTTTCCTCTTACTTCTCTACTCTTACATGCATCAAATGAGGTTTATCGTGAATAACTTCCCCTTAAAAGACCCTGTCCCGACCTCAAAACGATGTAGTTTAGGTCTTACGAGTGTAGGAAATTATGAGAAGGCCACTTACTAATTCGCAGGAAATAACTGCCAGGTGACCCTAATGGGTGACCTGACGACTCGTTACCAGGGACAACGATTCGTTGGGTCATTTCGTCAAGTCCATTGGAATTTTTCACCTGGACTCTTAACCGAGGATATGATGACTCATCTCCCGAGGCAACAAATCATTACCATCTTTTGTCAAGTACACTACCTTACCCTTAATTAAATCCTCAACCTTACCCCACGGTGGACCTGACGACTCGTGGTAGCTGACCACGAGTCGTTCCCACGTTCGTGGGGACCTCATCTCCTCAGCCCAGTCCAGCCTTCCCACGAGCCACCTGACGACTCATGGGGTCTCCTTACGAGTTGTCTAACGACTCTTTTTGCATTGCTACAATATTTCCCAGATTTTTCCCCATTTGACTCCCGGGTCTAATCCTTAGGTCCCCGGGGTATAACAACCTTGGGATTCATGCAAACTATCGAACCAAGTCATAAATCACCATTCAGAACTAACAGAGCTTTCAAAATTTAAATCTAAACTCATTAACCAAAAATGTTGACTTTGGTCAAACCTCTCAAACTTTAAATGTTATACCTCGAAATCTCAAAGATCAGACTCGGGTGTTGAAACGGAGAAAAATCTACACTCTGGCACCAGACATGGAACGAGTCGTGAGGAGACTCGTGAGAGAATACCACAGTCGTGATGTGATTAGTGGGGATGCCTAGGGATTTAATGTGAAACTTTAGAAATGAGACCCCACGGGCATGACCACGACTCATGGTTAGACCCCATGAGTCGTTAGGTCAGTCGTGAGGTAAGTGAGAAGGAAAAGAGAAGAGGAGAGGCAGTGTACTCAACGGAAGGATACCATGAGTTGTGGTCAGTCCCCACGATTCGTGGGGAGGGTCGTGGTCAGCTAGCTGAGGAATTCTTGGTATTGAGGCAATGTACATCAAGAGTGGTTACCATGAGTCATGCTCACCCAATAACGAGTCATGATGTCTTCCTTTATGAGCCTAGGAGACTTGTTGAGCAGTGTACTTCACGGATCAAGCCACGAGTCGTGGACAGAGGGGACGAGTCGTTAAGTCTCCCATTAGGACCATTTGACAGTTATTTTCTGCGAATTTAATAAGGGCTTTTCAGTAATATCTAAGATCCTAAGGCCTAAACTATGTCATTTTGAGTTATGAATAGTGACTTTTAAAGGGGCTAAGTTCATTTTAGGTCTTATTCATTCATGCATACAAGGTAGAATACTAGAGAGGGTGATTAAGTCTAGCATTCATCAATTTCTCTTCAATTTCCTATTGGGCATTCAAAGAAGTGTAAGAATCAGCTACCAACAGGTATGTAGGGTTATGAATGGGTGGTTCCTTTCACACCCGGGCCCAATCCCTCTCTAAATCATGAATGATCTATGACTAATCTATGGGGTTTTAACCCAATGCATGAATTTCCTTATTCTTTACATGGGTAAAATTTAAATACGTTTCTACTATTGAATTATGAATCATGGGAGAGTTTTGTAATGTTTTCAATTAAAAATCATGTTTCTAGCTTTATGAATGTAAAAACTCATTGATGAGAAGTTCATAAAAGATGAGATTTATGATGAATGTATGATGATGATGAGATATTATGATGAAAACTATGTTTTCAAGATGCCCATGTTTAAAATTATGTTTTCGATATGAATTGAGTATTTTCAAGAATGACAAAGCTTTGCGCAATACCAGCATGTTCAAAGTATGATTGATGATTTCTCGAATTAAGCTTACAACATGGTTTTAGACCCTCCCACTTATATTTTTAGCTTGTGGTATGTTTTAGTTAAATTTTTTCATATGCATAGCTTACCACATGATTTTGTAGTGAAGACTCCCAATTATCTTTCAGCTTGTGGTATGGTTTGAGTTAAAGCTTCTCTTATGCATGATTTCTGCTTTGAGATGTATTTGATTTATGAGCTTCTTCAATAGACGATGTTGATCTTTGTTGAATAACGATGTAGAGCATAGGCATATTTTTAGGAGTAGTGTCTAGCACCGAGCAGGCTAATGGTCGATCACCCTATGCCTCAGAACTATGCGCTAATGTAGGTTTATACATTATGATTTTGGGACCTCCCTTGTGAGCTATCCCCGACCCTATTGGACCATGAGATTGATATCGATATCATGGTATCTTCCCTACCTCTCGAAAGACTTTGGACGGCTCTACCCACTTGAGTTTGATAGTTGGGACCACGTAAGATCTATCATGGTATGTCGGCTAAAAGACGAGTCTCCCATTGTTCCTCATGATTTCAAGTATGCATGTCTATTACTCATGAGATTAACATATGTAAGCATGTTCTAAAGAAGGTTTGATTCAATGTTAAGTTTTTCTTATAAATATCAGATTTCAGCTTTGAGTCAATCAATTATGTTATGGTATGTCATGACGATATGTTATCATAATTTCAGAAAGAATGCATGCCAGCCCTACTCTCAGATTCTTAATGTTTATGTTTTACAGTATGCATTGTCGTTAAATGATTTTAATTACTTAAGCAGTTTTACTTACCTAGCATACTCGGTACATTCCACGTACTGATCGCATACTCTATGTTGTATCGTTTCATGATACAGGACCCGATTCTCAGGTTTAGCCCCACTTGTAGTTCGACATCAGAGATTAGCACCTTCGTTATTGGTGAGTACTCATCTCCCGAGCACTAGACTATTCAGATTTTCTATATGTATTTCAGTTTCAGTTTTGTTGAGTTAGTGGGGTCTTATCACATCAACTCGCCATGTTTAGAGGCTTTCCAGAAATATGGTTGTATTTAGCTTCAGATTTTGTATTCTGATGTTATGTTTAAGTTAGAATTTCTCTATGATTATATTGTGGTTCAATTTCTTTGATTGAGTTAGATGTATGCTTATGCCATGGGTTTACTTGGGGTCTCTCGGGGCTCCTTGTCCTATGTTGCAATCAGGGCCACCATTCGGGTCGTGTCATTAAACCTTTAAAACTGGAAATCTCGTCCAATCTATACTCGATCACCTCAAAAATCATTGCACCCATCCCCGCAAGTCATAAACAATACAATGAAGCTATGAAAAGGTTCACACTGGGGAAACAGGTCAAAAATCACAAAATGACCATGTGGATCGTTATAAACTTTCTCTCTTAAATATAATTTTGCCAACAGTGATGCATTTTATTTTATTGAATTTGACAATCGAAGAAATCCTTCTATGAATATCTAATTAATTTTTATTTTCTTATTGAAAGTTAATATTCCGAACTCCATTAGAATGTGAGTTGTTCTATTAGCGTTATGATTATTGTTGAAGTTTTATTTTTGCTTTTCTGTATAGTCGATATTCCCAACACATTCTCAACTGCATCAATCTTGTTTATGTATTTATTTATTTGATTTTTTCGGTGTATACCTTTTAAGCAAAGTGAGCGGTACAAGGGAAAGCATAGTCTTTGGCGTTTTTCCTATTATTTTGGTGCAATTATTAAAAATATAATTTATTTTATTGATTTTATTTGTTTGTTACTTGTTGTGATTTT
Organism: Datura stramonium; assembly: GCA_018107945.1. Lineage (NCBI taxonomy): Eukaryota > Viridiplantae > Streptophyta > Magnoliopsida > Solanales > Solanaceae > Datura > Datura stramonium. Next base: position 187,153 of record JACEIK010000860.1, read on the forward strand.
TCATAGTGTTATAAATAAAGGATACTCCTACTTATTATATTTCTTCCTTTGATTGGTCTATGTAATTATTGTTGAGAGGGGATGAGAAGTTTCAACAGCTCATTCAAATTTTTTAACTCCTGTGTAGTTGAACATATTGATGCAACATCCTTTTGGGAATTTTATGTTAGTGAATATTTTCAAAAGGCCTAGTAATTTGTTGCATTGTATATTGTGGTCTGAAGTTCAGAATAATTGTAGTAATGCAAAGTCTTTTAATATGCAAGAAAATATTGTGATATTCACATGTGAAGTGTGTAAAACAGTAACTGGTTTGTCGGTTACTCCTCCTCTTTCATTATTTGATGAAAAAACCAGAATGAAGGCTGATAGTTATATTTTGAAGAAGTATTTCAATGACCAGACTTGAAAAAGTAGTTTGTCTATGAAAAATTAAGTGCTCTCATAAACAGTATCATTTTGAAAAATGATAAAATTTAATAAGATATTGATGTTGTTATGCTAGTTGAGGTGTATATTCTTGGTCGTGTTATATTTGGTGGTAGGGATAACTAAACACTAAAATGAAAATACTTATGTTATATAGAGGACATTGATTTATTCCAGCAGTATAATTGAGGAGATGAATGTTTCAATAGGAATGGGTCTATGAAACACTCAAATTAGTATAGTACTGTTGGTTTTAGTTTTGCATTTTTATTTTGGATCATTTATATATTCAAGGACTATTGGTTGAAAAATGTACGCATTATTGGCGAACTTGAGGAACCTCTGATGCTAGCTTTTCAAAATTGGGGGACTCCACTATATGAGATATTTAAGAAAATGCTTATCTCTAAACAATACATGAAAAATATAATACCAGCCATCATTCTATTTATTTTTTGTCTTCTTTTAATTATAATCTTATATTTTTTGTTGTATGATTTTATTTTTTATTTGTTGAAATTCTTAATACCGCCTATGTTTCTTTTATTTTCATAACTTTTTGAATGTGTTGTTGATAATCCTCCCCTTGAATTTACCTCAAGCGATCATGGTAATGAACATGAAAGTGATACTAACATTATTTTGTTAGAGAAACATGTTAAGGTATATATTCTGACCATATTAGTAATTCTTTTAAAAATATATTTTCCATATTCAATACAAAATCTTTGTGTCTTTGTATTTTATTTTTTCAGATTTTGAAAAAAAATTGTTAAGTGTAAATTGGAATAAATTTTAGTGAATCAAGTAATGAGAGTAAACACATGGACGACTTGATTTCTATTTTGAAAAAAATCAGGTGTAGATTTTACAACTGAAAGCATTGGTGATGCAAATAATATCGGTCTACACTCTGCTAATGTTGTATTCTCTTCAATTGGTGAAGATGTTATGAGGAGGACGAGAAAATGACCCATTGATGGGGAACAAAGAAGTGTAAAGCAATCTATTCAAGCTACAACTGACAAAGAGCAGCCATTTGAGCAAGCAGTTTTACTTGTTTTTGTGATATTGTTGATCATGCCATCACTCTACACGAAAATACTTTTAAATGTGGAAACTTTAACCCTCTTCTTTCTGGTGAAGATAATTTGATGGGACAATTGTGGGTGATGTTGAATATTCTACGTACGAGTGAAGTTGAAAAAGAATTTAACTTTGAAAACATACACAGTGCTTCTAAGTGGAATGAAGATTTATCATTTATTATGGTCACTGTTGATTTGTCTAGTGAAGTTCCAATTGAAAGAAACTTTGAAACCATCCCTATTGTTGATCATGCAATTTCAAATTCTATTGAACAGGTAGGAAAGAATATTGAATGTCAATTGGTGTCCGATCCTGTTAAATAAAGTAGAAAGCCAGATAATTTTGAACAAGTTAGTGATGAAAGAGTATTGCCTACTGCTGTGTAATGACCCGTTCTATCATTATAGCACCTTGACAACCTAAGAACGAGTGAATTTGAATTTTTGCAAGCAAGAGCGAAGTCTTCGAAATTAAAGGATTATGAAACATACCATATCGGATGAATCGAGTTAAAAATCAGGTGGGCCCAAGTGTAAAGCCACTGCGACGGGCTGTCTTCTTCCGTAGTGAAACTATTGCAGCGGTAGTGTCCTTGCTGCAGCGAGTGACGTGGATCAGAATTCTGTAATTCTTTCCCAGTTAGGATTTAAAAACCTATTCTCCTAAAGGGGCTGAATAAAAACTCCCAGAAAATAGAAAGTAGGATTTTTGGAACAAGGAGAGAAATAGGGAGGCTAGAGAAGGCAATACATCACCCTTTGTAGCTATAATTCTCCACAAGAACTCGAAAGTTGATGCAAGCACATAGCTGAAAACATCTAGATGATAGCTTGGCACCCAGGTTGGCTATGGCTTACTCAGCTTTGTGTTAGACTTTGATTTGTGAACATATATGTGCATATACTTGATCTGCTATTGATGAGTAGGGAAGAAACTTGAGTTAATTACCATTGAATAGTTATAATAAATAAGTGTCTAGGGGTGAAGGAAATAGGGAAGAAGTGATGATATCCCCATGTTATGAAATTCTGTAGGTTATAGTTTCAAGGGAGTAGACTTTAGATAGATTTTATGCGTATTGGTCTTTGGACATCACTGGTAGATATACATAGCCTTCCTTTTCTTTTCAGAATTTTAACACTAAATCGATTAGCCTTGAATCTTTAAATATATAATGCAAAAATTGAACATAGAGGGGTGGGCTATATTCTTTGTATAGCTTGAATCGTGACTCATGAATGGTGTGAGAAAGCGAGCTAAGGGATTAGTAAGTTCTCTTTGTTATATAGTATCCTATGATTATTTAGTTTGTGTCAATTTGATTGTCATTGCTTAAGGAAGAAGGTAAGGTGATTATAGAGATGAATCAATATAGTTATTGTATAATGGGTGAGATATTGCGAAGTAACAATTCGAGGGAAATTTTAGAGAAAAACTTATCAAAGTACTTCTTGAGCAGTACAGCTGCAGCGGTCCCACGGTCTTGGAACCGCTATAGCGAGACCACACTGGCGGCAGTGATGCTACTGCAGTGGAACCCAATCTCGTGAGTGGGCCAGTTTGCTCTTCATCATGGAATTTTTAGATATAAATAATGTAATAATTAACTAGGTATGAAATAGCCTCGAACTAGGATTGTGTTATACTTGGTGATGTATAATTCTTGTTTTGTGTGATTTTGTTGACATCTGAACTGTGATATGTGGTTCTTGAAATGATTAGTGAAGTCTGTGATAATTGAGTAAGTAAACAAAGTGGTATGTAATATTGGAAGGTGAATTATATACATGTTGAGAATGAGAGACTTGTGGCCGAAGTGAGGACCTGGATGAGAAAATTTGTATGATCAAGTCGTGAATGAGGGCTTGGATATGAGTGGCTCGTGCCCAAGGTGAGCATCCGAGCGAGTGGTATGAGTGAGTACACAGATAGGTGTCACTAAATATTCATATGGCTAGGTGTACGAACATTAGTACACAAATAGGTATGATAAAGATTTCATACAACTGGATGTACAATGCATGGATTTCTAGAGTCCCCTGCAGGTCATTACTAGAAGGAAAATATAAGACCCTCTGGCATGTGTGTACAGTAATGTGACAGAGGCGTGTGCTCGACATATTATCGATGGTATGATCGCGAGACAGATATTGTGCGGGTATGGCATGGTATAGATACGATTGTAATAACAAGGATATACAGGTATACAAGTGTGATACGAAATATACCGATATTATTTGGGTATAATGTGAGAGGCACAGTTGAGAGGTAATATGTGATAATGCGGTACAAATATGATACTTCATGACATGATTATGATGTGGAATCTGGGAGAGACAGATATCTACGTGTACTTTGATTGTGGAGGACTTAACTCATTTGGTATGGTATGTTGTTCCTTTATGTGTACTAAGTTGTTTAATTGTATTGTGATTGAATGTTTGATACAAATAATTTTTGTCAAGGATAGGTGGAAACATGACGAGCTTAACAATGGTAGTGAATTTTGGAGAGATCGCTGGTTTAACTTTATTGTTAATGTATGAAATAAAGAGGGTCAGTTAATCCCGTGAATAAATAAAAAGGGGTCAATAAATAATAAGACGGACCTAATTAGTGATAATGGAAGTGTAAATGAAGTAGATATGTTAGTAATATTATATGGAAGGATAAAAGAAGTACGGATCAAGGGAACCTGGCTACTGCCTAAGTTAAGGGGGGCTACTGCGGGCATGTTACCGTTGTCGTGGTCAAAAATACAGCTGAAGCGGGATAAGAGAGGCAGATTGAGAGTGAAAATAAGGGTGAAAGTGATAGGGTGCTTGCATGATCATAGATGAGTTATAAGTGCCAATGATGTAGCTAGTAAGCATATCAGATTGCAATATAAGTCAGAGTAGTTGTTACGTTTATTAAGTCGATTGCATGTTAAATTATATGTCGTTATGTGAACCAATCTTAGTCGACTGATGATGCCTATCGGTACGTGTGGTATACTGATACTACCTTGCTACACCTTTTTCTTGGTGTAGGTTGTGGTAGGTTGAACTTTCATGATTAACGTGGAGTACTTAGCATCAGCTTCTGTATTCTTCTCTATAGATGAAGCTGTGTCATTTTATGTTGTCAAGTATTCTGTTAGGACTCTTGTTCCTATATCTTGGGGAGTCATGGTTCGGAAGGGGTAGTTTTATTATAATTGTTGAAACGTTTTGTATTATGCAAATTTATGAGTATATGGATAATCATATATGTTGGGTTAAAAAGGAATCCGCCTATCAAGCTAAGGTCGAGGTAGGTGCCCGCACGAGGTCGTGTCGTGTTGTTGAGAAATCTTCAAACAAATTTAATGTACGTGAAAATGTAGAGACTGGAGTGGGTGTAGATGAATCAGTCAAAAGGGGTGTTTCATTGAATGCGGACATGGAGGTTGCTGATGATGTACAAACTGTCTCTTGTATTTCTAGGAAGTATAATACACCTACTCAGATATGTGCTATCTCTAGCATTGAAGACTTGGACTTTGATTTAATACAAGAGGGGTCCCTTAAGATTTCTGTTGATGTAGTTAAAAGTAATGATGGTGAAGAAGAGATTTTAAATGTAGTTTCTTCTCTAGCTAGAGATACATCTATTGTTGCTTTGAAATCAAAACAGAAGCAGAGAAGAAGTAATTATTTGAAACTCAATTTGAGTTGGATAGACCAATCTCTGCATTAAAAACAAGGAAGCAAAGGAAGAAGAAGCAGTTGACAGCTGAAAATGCAGCACACACTGTTGTTGAAAATAAGCTGCAATCGCGGTAGATGTTGTTGTTGAACAAGCAACCAACAATCAAGTTGATCAACATGTAGAACATAAACCTTCACTTGGATGGATGCTATGTTCTACCTATAATAGGTTTCCTCAAGGCCATCATAAAGAAACAATTGATTGGAAAGAGGACTACAAACGAATATGTCCTTTCCACTTTTCATCCAAAAAAAAAGCTGTCATATTTTGAAATAAACTGATCCATCATAAAAAATTCCCACCTCACCTAGTTAATCCTATTGGGTATCTTTCTTAGTTTTTACTGTCTTCTCATGAATTTATTATTTTTAATATATCATTTTGGTATTATAGTAAAATTTGTTATAGACAATGACATGTTCTTTTATGCTAAAGTTGTTTTATGATCTTTCTTCTATTCAGGAAGAAGAAAATTTCTACAAGTCTAATAGTTTGAACAAGATTCGTTGGAGCTTTAAATTGAGAGATTTAATTATCACAGATAGGATATTTTTCCTGGAGATTCACATTCTGACATATTTGCTTCACAATAATGTTCACTTCTTTACGCTCTCTTTTTGTTTGCTTGTTTCTTTTTTTTTTCTTTCTGCATTTTTGTTCTATTTTTATTTTATTTTTTAAACTATTTTCTTGTGATTTCATTTCTACCACAACATATTGATGTGATGTTTTACTATCTGAGAAAGAGGATGTTGTATCATCCATCAATTGATGGAGCTACTAAATATGCAACAACCGTAATCCTATTTGATCAATTGTTCAAATTGATAATGCAGAGATATAACAGTGAGGGTGAAGAAAATTTCAACTGGTATACAACAAAAGATGAAAATGACCACTATCGAATATGCAGTGATATTAATTTTGGGAAGAATATTAAGTGTGGCATGTCATGGGAGAATATGGACAAGGTATTAATTCCAATGTGTTTGGTGAAAGAAAACATAGATGCAAAAAGATTACATTCTTGCTGTTTTTGACATTGATGATCATACACTTGAAGTATATGACTCTCTTAGTAATAGCTTAAAAAATTCAGAAGTGGTGCAGCATGTGGAACTTTTTTATTTACTCCCGAAATTGCTGTATTTTTTAGATTTTGAGAGGTTCAGGCCAATGTATGAAAATGATTTCAGTAAGCTCAAGATTATTTAGCAAGCTGTCCCAAGCAAGAAAGGTATGTATTTTTATTTTTCCAATTTTTCTTTATGTGTTTTTATGATTTTATTATTTAATAATTCTCAACTAGCCAATTTTTTTCCTCAGAGGTACCGATTGTGGTCGTTTTGTTGTGAAGTATGCAACCATGTTGATGAACCATGAAAATTCAACTGATTTTGATCCCTCTAATTTTCAAGACTACATGAAAAATTGGTCAATTAATTTATCTGTTCATGGATACAATAAGGTGAAGAAAGGTTATCAAACTCCACCTATCAGGTCAGAGATGATTATCACAAAATTAATCTTATGAAATGCAACTGGAAGAATATTTCTTTTAGGAAAAAAAAAAGAACTAGAGATGTTTTGCCCATTCAGGCATAATTTTTTCGAATATGTGATTTTTTATTCAAAATTTTGCCAATAGTTAAATATTGGTCTTTGAGGAATAATTTATGTCTTTATCGGAAAAATAATTTCTGATTTAAATGCGTAGTTTCATGAAATTTAAGTACTTTCAATATAAATGACAAAATTTAATGAAAATAGAATCAAATACACTTTTTTGTTCATGTAGAAAAAAATAAAATCGTGCCTCAAATGCATAAGTTAATCAAAATTCGTGCCTTCTTAGGTGTAGCTATGCCTATTGTCAGTTTTTACCTATTAAGCCTTAAGTTAAATTTTGCAAAATTCATGTCTTAACTTATGAAATTATCCGGATACTCTACAAGTCCTAATTGCAAAAGTTATGTCTTATGAAAAGAATAATGTCTTAAAACACATGTTAAAATAAAGCTATTTGATTGGAAATTTAAAAAATGAAATTATGCTACAAAAATACAAGTTGAACAAATCACGCCTTAACACATGAGTTTATTTATACAAGTCATGCCCTTAGTCATTATTTTCGAATTGTACAAGGCACACCATAACAACATGATTTTTTTATAGTGCCACGTGCTTAAGTTTTACTTACCTATTTAGTCATGCCTTAGAAGAAATCACACCTTAAGACATGATCTCGATTTGTACAAGTTGTGCCTTAAGAAGGCATTAATTCTCATTGCTTTAAAGTTATGCCTTAAGTCATTCAGGTACAACTTATGATTTTATTGAAAAAATAAATTAATATTTATCATACATATTTTCAAAATATTTACGACCTTTCCGAGGCAAAGAATATGCATTTTCTTAAATTACTTTTTCATGGTTGAATTGTCAATATCAATAACAAAGGTTTAATCAAGATTGAATCAATTCCCCTGCTACATGTAAATAGAGAACATCTTTTCATTTCTATAAATACCGTTTTATGAAATTCTTGATGAAAATACACCATATAAAAATAAAATTTTATTTGTGTTAAGTTGTAAGAGTAATTTCGTGAAACAATATAAAAAATGTCTTCCCGTTTCATCAAAAGTTGACCAAATCCAACCTGAAGTGGGATGATTTCGTCTGTTTAAAATTTTGCACATACTAAATTTTCTTATATTCATTTCATTTCTGTTTTGGGAATTATATTTGTAATAGTACAAATTAATTTAATTTTATTGCAGATATTTCCAAATACCATTAACTCTTTCCTCTCAGACATCGAGTGTGACACATATATATTATTTATTTCTACTAATATTTATTATAAGATGACTTTTAAACCTGAGGTATATAATTAACTATGTAGAAGGTGGAAATAATATTTTAGTAACATTAGTCTTATGGAAGGGTAGGAGGAGCTATATTTTAGTTATCTTCCTAATTATGACGAGGACCATATAGCTTTTCTTGTTACAAAGTGTTGATCTTTTTTTTAAAAAAAAAATTATTAAGATGTATTGTTTCGCCTGATTCTTTTTTATCTTTAGTAATAAAATTGTATTTTTTATTTTTTATTTTTTATTTTTAGGAATAACTTTTTAATTCAAATATAGATATACATACCACGCTTTTATAATTTTCACACCATCTCATTACTTATTCACCACAAGATTTACATAGTAAAATCATGCCCCAAAGGCATAATTTATTTTAGAAATTCATAAGATGTAGACGTAGGAAGTTTGTAGGTGAAAAAAATGAAATCATGCCCCACAACCACAAGTTAATCAAAATTCCTACCTTCTCAGGCATAGCTGTGCCTATTGTCAGCTTTTTCCTGTTAAGGTGTAAGTTCAATTTTGCCAAAGTCATACCTTAACTTATAAATTATCTTGGCACTCTACAAGTCCAAATTGCACAAGTTATGCATTATAGAAAGAATAATGCCTTAAGACACATGTTAAAAAAATAAATTATTCGATTGAAAATAAAAAATAAAATTATCCCATAAAGACACAAGTTAAAACAAATCATGCCTTAAGTTTTGTGCACTTGTTTAGTCATGAATTAAAATAAAGCACACGTTAAGGCATGATCTAAATTTGTACAAGTTGTGCCATAAGAAGACATTAATTCCCATTTCTTTAAAGCTATGCTTAAGTCATTCGGAACAACTTATGATTTTATTGGAAAAATAAATTCATATTTATTAGAAGTAGTTTAAAAGAATTTGAGTACTTTCCCAAGCAAAGAATATGCATCTTTTTTCTTTTTTTCTTTTCTTTTTTTTAAAACTTTTTCATGGTTGAATTGTCAATATCAACGACAAAAGTTAATAAAAACAGAATCAATTTCCTTGCTACAGGTAAATAGAGAGCATCTTTTCAGTTCTATAAATACCCTTTTGTTATGTTATTGATAAAAATGCACCATACAACAATAACATTTTATTTTTTTGTTAATTTGTAATAATATTTTTGTGTAACAATATCAAAAAATGTTGGCGGTTTACTACAAAACTGACCAAATCATATCTTGAACATGATGATTTCATATGTTTAAAATTTTTCACATACTAAAATTTCCTTAATTCATTTCATTCCTATTATGCATTTTATTTGTAATAATACTGATTATTTTAATTTTATATTTTCAAGTTTCATTTTTCCTTTCCTCCCAGCTAATGAGTGTGACGCTTATATATTGTATGATCCTGATTTTATTTAATATAAGATGAATTTAAAGCCTGGGGTACGTAATCGACTTTGTAGAGGGTGAAAATCATTTGTTCGTGACATTGGTATTATGGAAGGAAAGGAGCTACATTTTAGGTATAGTCCTAGTTATGGTGAGAATCATTTAGTTTTTAATGTTACAAAGTGTTGATCTATGTTTACTTTTTATTTTATTAAAATGTACTGTTTCGTTTGTTTCATTTTTATCTTCAATATTAGATTGTCTTTTTTATTTATATATTTTATTATTTACAATGACTTTGAATCTTTTTTTTAAACTAACAAAGAAGTTATGCCTGAGGTTACAGGTTATACCACAAAGATAGTATTTGACCACATAAGTGATAGATTATGATAAATTAAACTAACGCAGTCAGTTATGAGTTTAATTGCACAAGTTGTGCCTTTAACGGTACAAAAAAATAAAAAAAAAGAATTTTAATGCATTAGTTGCGTGTCTTTTTACAACTTATAGATGAAAAACTGACCAAGTCCTACCTGCGACAGGATGATTTTGTATGTTTAGAATTTTTCACATATTAAATTTTCTTTAACTCATTTCATTCCTATTTTCGGCAATATATTTGTAATAATACTAAGTAATTTAATTTTATTCAATTTTTAAAAACAATGATGTTATGACCCAAGAGACACAAGTTAAAAGAAATCCCGCTGTAAGGCATGAGCTCAATTGCAAAAGTTGTGCCTTTTTATGGTACAAATGAAGATGAATTTTTTTTTAATGCATTAGTTGCGTATCTTTTCAGTCACACAACAAATCTAAATATTAAAGAACGATTTGAATATTCATTTCTACTAGAAAAGTAGTAGTAATAAATTTGAAGAGATGTAATAATAAAGAATGATGCGAAGTAACTATTCATTTCAACAGATAAATAGTAGTAATAATTTTTTAATTCAAATAAAAATATACATACTACGCTTTATAATTTTCGGGCCACCTCATTACTTATTCACCACACGATTACATAGTAAAATCATGACTAAAATGCATAATTTTATTTCGAAAAGTCATAATTTATTGATATAGGAAGTTTTAATTATGAAAAAAAATGAAATCATGCCCCAAAGACACAAGTTATATTAGAAGACACACCTCATAGATCCACATGAAAAAAAATTAAATCACGCCCAAATTCATGAGTTATGCCATAAGGCATAAGTTGTAGATGTAGGAAATTAAAAAATTTATGACCAAAATGAAATATTTATTTATATTTTTAGTTTTTACAATGACTTGGAATCTTTTTTTTTCTTTTTATTTTAATTGTACTAGTTTATTTTTGAAAATTAAAAACAAAAAAGAAATTTTAATGCATTAATTGTTGTAGTTATGCCAGAAGCTACATCTTTTCATCCACAGAACACATTTTTAAATAACAAAAAATGATGCGACGCGACTATTCATTTCTATTGAAAATATAGTAGTAATGAATTTGAACATATGTAATGTCATGACCCAAATGGGCAGTCATGCGAGCACCTACTCGGCTTGACTCGATAGGAGAATCATCTTTCTAATATAATAAAATAATTTTTATGAATTTCAAAACCTTACCCCATCCAACATTTACCTAAGCAAAACAATATATAAAATTCTTTCCAAACCTTTACTCTTCCCAGAATCTAGTTTAAACAGGTACAAGAGCTCTAATAAAATACCGAAAAGATAAAATAACACGGCTTTGTCTATGAAAAAAATGCGGAAACTATTGCTAATTACTCGACGTCAATCATGAAACTTCAAATTGCCAACTCTACACCCAAAAAGTGGTAGCAAGGTAGTATCAGTACACCACACGTACAAGTAGGCATCATATGCAGACTAAGATTAGTTCGCGCAATAGTATATGATCAACCTACAATCGATTAATCCTTACTAACCACGACAACAACAACCACGTAGGTTATGTCTGGTTTCTTAATTTGTTCATCAATTAAGTACACCATTATACATCAATACGTATACAAATACACCATAATTTCAACAACTAATTCATCACTCTCAATTCCTACACTGGTACCATTGTTCTATTACAGCGATCACTAGGCCACAGTCGCGATATCATGGCCATGGAAGCCCACCTGCTACAGCGAGACCTGCTTAAGCAGTAGCTCGATAAACACTAACACTTCTCTTCCTGAAATCCACTTCCATTCTTTATACTATGATCCCCTTACCCCTTGTTTCAATTCCTGTTAATTAAATCTGCTTCAGTTACTCCCTATTGATGCAACTACTCCCCTACATTGTAGATACGTTGGTTAGTCTTTATTCAGTCATCGTTAAACATTGACAATACATATTATCTTTTACCAACTCAGCTCTATATTTATTGATGGGACCGCTCTCACAGTTAAGACTCACCCAGAATGTAACATATTTAACACAACTACCCATCACAAAAACTAGTACAAAGTCAACTTAGCTCAATTAATTTTGACTCAGCCAAATCAAGCAACCAACCACGGAGTACATGTAACCAAATTAACAATACAATCATCTACAACCATTAAACAATACAAGTATTTTATAAATTGTAAAGAAATCAATCATATTAGTGACATCATGTTCACATTAAAGACACAACTACATGTATATATATCCGTACCTCATTGGTCTTACCTTATGTACATCTATACCATACCTGTATACCTTAATCACGTTTTTATCCTTCATACCATAGTGAATCAAATGTCAGTATATTCCATATCATATTTGTGTATATGTACGTCTGTCTCACATTTGTATATCTGTTATTTATCACTCGTATGCATACTTGTTATGATCTCTATCTCACAGTAGAATCATTAGTGATATGTCGGGCACCCGCCTCCATCACATCATTGTTCACACATGTGAGAGGGTCTTATGTTTTTCCTTTTAGTTATGACCTATAGGGGAATCTAGAAATGCATGTACTATACACCCAGCCGTATAAACACTTCATCATACTAGTCTGTGTACTCATACCTGTATTGTTCACCCGGATGCTGACCTCGAGCACGAGACACTCATATCAAACATAAAAAATGAACCATTCTTCTATTTCATCATGTCTCCTCATTCTATAGCTTGGTTACCACGGATTCCATCCATAGATTTAGGAATAATAGATCACATTCAATTCATCCAACAAAATTACATTTGACAACAAGAGTTAATCATTACAATCTATAGCACAATCATGAACCGAGACCATTTCACAATCAGTTATTCATTTCATTACCCATTCCCAAAAATCATTTGAACCGCGGTGTAAACTAGTCGGCTCGGTAGATTAAGCCTCACTGTGGCGGAATTACTGCCACGGTGACGATCTCGCTGCAGCGGTTATAGCTCGTTGTAGTGGTGCCGTCTAGGAAGTACTCCGACCCAGTTCTTCCCTTAGACTCCTCTTGTGGTGATTCTTCACAATCAACTCACCTACTAAGCATATGCATATTACCCACTCCCTACTTTCAAATTACCCTTCTTTCATATAGAGTAACAATTAATTCAATACGTAATATAAAAATCATACACACGTAGACCTTGTCAAGTGAACTATTATTCAACATGAAACCATAATAATTATGAGCACCTAGACCATCAAAGTGACCTACTAGCTTACTAACTCATATGATGTATGAACGGCTCGAACACCTACACCCATGGCCATACTTTGGTCTCCTATTTGGGACATAATTATATTTAATCCTTACAATTCCCTGACTAAAATAGAGATCCAACAACCTAGACTTGAGGTTCTTTGAACCCGTGAAATCACGTATTACAATAATTTTATCTCCTCTTTCTTATCTTTTCCCCAGTTACTTCCATCTCATATTTACCTTCGAACTATAGGTTGACTAGTGGTGATTAACATGATAACTTCTTTTTATTTATCAATAGAACATCAATCATATACATATATATGATTCATTAGTCAAAGTCTAACACACATGTATGCTATAGCGTACCTGGACGCTATGCTGTTGTCAAGATAATCCCTAGCTACGTTCTTGCATCGAGTTCGGAGTTCTTGCAGAGATTTGTCGTGGCAGATGGTGAACCCCTCGCCCTCTCTAGCCTCCTTCTTTTCTTTCCTTGTTAGAAATCCTAACTTTTTTTCCTGGGTGTTTTTATTCACCAAACCTTATGAAAATATATTTTTAAATTCCAACTTGGATAGAATTTTAGAGTTTTGTTCTGTGTCACCCATTGTAGCGAAGGGACAACCACTACATCATTCCCGCGGCTAGGCCCACCTAATTTCAACTTGGACCATTGTCCCTCAGTCCGATAACATAACTTAGTCTTTTAAAAAAATTTAAATTCTTCCACGTTTATGTCGTTGAGGTGCTGTCACTATCGGACAGATCATTACATCAGATACCAATTAAAAATTCATTCATCCCTGAATGGTCCTACAATATAGGCTAGGGTTTCCAATTATTCCATATTTACACTAACACCTGTTCATAGATCCAATGCTTCTAGTCGACACTATGGTCTCACCGACGTTACTCCTAGATTATTAAACTGATATTCCCACTAACCCTTATTTTCAAGATCTTAGGGCATCTCCATTACATTTCCCCTGATATTTTTGTCGTAAGAATTTTTCGCACATTTCCACCCCGGTTTGCTAGCTCTGTATTGGCTCGATCCGAATGACCCAGAGCCTTCCGAATTCCTCTTTTATGACTTACGATATTTACTTGCGGCCTATGCACCCCCAGGCATCACCTATTATTGTGGAACTTTATTTTAGCGCAGACTCAAAAGGTGGGGGACCCAAGAAGGAATGTGAAATGTCACTATTTTTAAGCCTATTCGCTGAGCGATCCATTTCTTGCCATAAAGGTTCTACCGCATCGGGTTGCTGTCCGCTTTAGCAAAAATTAATTCAGTTTAAGGCCAGAATCTATGGTTTTGAGTCTATTTTCTCCATTTTTGTCACTTCAACTTGTGCAAATCCTCTCCTCCTTCAGGCGATTTCCTTAATTTTGTCAAGTATCTTCGTTTTCTCCTCTCTCTTATAGTGTTGCTTATTCTTGTGGTTACTAAATCTATGTCTATAGGATTATTTTGGGGTGGGAAGGACCAAATCTTCTTTTATCAATATGGATGAATTTCCGAAGCATGCTACTAGTTTTTATGTTCTTAAGTTACTTAAATCACTCTCTACATACTATAGACGGGTTTTATGGGGGGTTTACGATAGAAATGGTGGAGTTTGAGTAGGGTGATGGTTCGGATTCTTTGAGCCTTTTGTCTTGAATTCGAACCCCATCAAGGTAGGAAATGGTCAATAGGGCATGGGTAACTCTAGCCCTTGCCCGATCTGTGCCTAAATTGGGGGAAAACAGAGATTGATATTTCAACCTCCATTGTTGGGGTTGAAGATCTGCTGGGGAAGATGATGTCTGCTATAGTGGAATTATCATAGCAGTCCCAGCCTCTATTGCGGACTCGCTGCAGCGTACACTCAGCCACTGCAGTGGTGCGCTCAGACAGTGAGCCATTCCCTGATTTTTGTCTTTCTGCTCCTAACCCTGCTTTCTCTTATTTGCCTTGATCACTTCTTAACACTACTTATTTCCTACAGGTTTCCTCAACATGTCTTCTTCTTGAGGCAACACCTATACCACTGACAATCCTATTTGTGACTAACCAGTGCCGATTTTGGCACAATGAGCAAGCTGTCAAGGGTATGATACACGAGCGGGATTTCATTATGCAAGATGTGGCAAAGAAGGCGCCTAAATTCTATACTCACCTTCAGGAGTTAGGGTGGGGTCCATTGGTGAAGGAGTCTTGTGAGGAAAATGAGGAATGGGTGCGGGAGTTTTATGCTAACCTCCCTATAGTAGTTTGGAACTGTAGAGAGCTGGTTTCTTATATCAAGGAGAGGAAGATTTGTTGACTCCAACTTCTAATAATGAGGCTTTTAGGTTTGACAAACCCTTCGGAGGATAAGCTAAAGGCCCGAAATATGGACGGGAATGGGTGATGGTTGGTAGACACCCTAGTGGTGGAGGAGCATAGGGCCTCCAAGAATTGGGGTATAACTTGAATTGGCATTCGGGGCACCCATTTCATAGTGGAGCTAGGAGATGGCTGAACTTGGTTTCTCGGAGTATCCGACTATCCACCTATGTCACCAACATGACCTATGGCCATGCACTGGTGGTGGCTTGTATTTTGTATGGGATGCAGGTGAATGTAGGGTCACAGATCCTAAAAGAGTGAAGGTATTTTTCCTCCAAGACTATCACTGGCCTGCCTTTTCTGTTACACCCCATAAGATGTTAGCAGTTAGTGGGCGTACACGTGGGTTTGTGATGAGAAATGAGAGCTTGACGCGTGGGGGAAGAGCTTCAGAAGCAGGGTAGAGCGAGGGCAGGCCGCGAGGGCCAGCATGCCAGTGCCCTGGACGGTGCGGCGCGCTAGCATGCCAGTGCCACGGGAGGCACGATGTGACACCCTCCCTGGCGCGTTGGCCAGCACGAGGTGCCCCCTGCCACTGCCCTACACTTATATATAAACCTCCCCTTTTCCAATTCAAATCATTTGCAAAGTATCCCTTCGGCTAGAATAGAGAGAACACACAACTTTTATCGAATTTTCATCAAATTACGCTATCAAACACCGTCAAAATGCAAATTAACTTCGGGTAATAAGTTTTAGGCCTGTGGAAAGCATCGTTGCGGTGTTATATCTCAAAAATTCAATCGGTATACCAGAACCCCGCCGAGTAAAGGTTGTTGGAATTACTTCAAATTGAATCCTAAACGGCCACAGGCAATAGGTAAGCATTTCTCCCTTCTAAACTCTCGAGAAATTGTGAGTTTTTGATTGAGTTATTCAGAGTTGGATTATAGTTAATATTATTGTCGAAAGATATCGTTATTTTCTCAATTTACAATTTAAAATATCCCTATATTCTCAGCATAACGGCTATAGTTGAGTAGAATCGCCGGTTACAAGTTGAAACTCATCGGTTAAACGAGAATCCTCATTTGAGGTATGTTAAGGCTAATTTATTCAGCAAGTTATTCTTTTTGTATTGTAATATGACCTAAATCCTTGTAAGAAAGCTAGAAGCATGTATATTGTGGTTAGCTTCTACCGTTAGTTTGTGATTAGCATTTTCTATTTAGGTTGGGACTTACCCTACCCTGTATAGCCTTTCGTTGACCAACCTCAGGGTTATTAGTTGTGTCATCACCTATAGGGCTATATGGATCGCTCCAAGGAGCTATATGTTGTCCCAAGGGAATATGTTCAGGCCCAAGGCCCATATTACAATCCATCCATGAATGGACTTCTATTTTTATGTTGTATTGACATCACTGACCCTCCATCGAGCCATGTGTGATCAGGGTGCAGTTACAGGAGTCCACCAGACTCAGACACAACTACAGGAGCCCAGCGGGCTCAGTTGCAGACCCAGAGGCCCGGTAGGTTGGCTATAGCTACCTGTTGACTCATATTGACCATGTTAGGGGTATATAGATTGGAGTGTGCTTTCCAGAGCTTATGGGGACGAGTTATTCTATGTTGTTTGTACCTTTCAGACTTATGGGGTCCAGGTAAGGTTCTTTTTTTTTCTTCTGCTTATTGTTAGTTATACAGCAGGCTGTGAGGCTATTCAGGTTGTATCTCTTATCCTTCCTATTTGATCGTTCAGTTTATCATTAGTATTACTCAGTTATTTCATTATTGCCTTATAAATTTAGTACATATTGTACTGACGCCCATCTTTGCGGCGCTGCATTACTTTCCTGCAGGTGCGGATAGACGCAGTTCAGGACCTTCCTAGTCACCAGCCAGAGTCTACAGTTCCGTCAGCTCTTTTTCTCCAGAGTTGATAGTTAGAGAAGGTTTGTTCTTTTGTTGTATAGCTTTTGGGTTGGTCAGGGCCCTGTCCTAACTAATATTCCACTCTTAGAGGCTTGTAGACTATAAACTCTCAATTGTTGGTACTTTGTTGTTGGCCGTGTGGGGCCTATGTCTGTTTATTTTGCGTGATGGCCGTGTGGGGCCAAGTTTAGCTTTTAGTTAGCAGACTTGTCGGCTATAGCATAGTTATGACTACCTGTTTTCATTTTTTTATAACTAGACAAGCATAGTGGTCTTTTCGGCATGCATAGGATTCCTTTATTGTCTTGTCGTTAGTTAGTTGTTTTCTTTTACATGTGGCTATGCGATCTTGTCGGCCGGAGGTTGTTTTTTCAGTTGAGATATAACTCGTTGTTTTCTTGATTTGAAGAGTAGGTAGACACTAGGAGTGCCTAAGCCCATCAGGTCAGCTCTGATCTCAGTATGCATCAGGTCCCAGTCATGCACCCTATGGTGGGGCGTGACAAACTTGGTATAAGAGCAGGTCATCGATAACGCTCAAACCACACCTCTTATTGAAGTATGAAGCAGACGTTGTCAATAAAGAACCCAACTAGAGGTTGGGGTCGAATCCACAGGGAATATGGGAGAACTAGATTACAGTCGGTAAGTGAACTTGTGAGGTAGTTACTTCAAAATTGGGGGATTTTGAAGAAAATCAATAATAAAAACAATTATAAAAAATCTGGTTGTTGAGTCAATATTAAAAGATAACTAGGGTTTGTATTCTCCATGGGTTCATAACGGCTTTGGGTATACACTCGTGATTATCACCAATACTTACTTATAGAACTGATAACTTAGATTCATTAAAATGACTGATCATTCCCTATTGAATGACTATACTCAATCACTCAACCAAGTCTCATGAGCGGTTTCAAACTATCCATTATCACTAAGTTCCAAATTTAACTACCCTGCGACCACAACTTAAGTTAATACAATGATTATCGAAATCAAGGCTCTGTTGTAATTCTCTTTTCCTAATCTCTACCTCTTAGTCCTATGAAAGTAAGGGCATGTCCTAACATTGTGCACTGTTAAGAAACATTTAAGCATGAAGAGAAAATAATATTAGTGTTTGTATTGGTTTTAAAATCATTTTGTGCAACCCTAGCTTGTTAATCCACCATGGTTCCCACAACCCTAGCTATGGAGGTTTTAGACTCTCATAGTTGTGAGGTTGTGAATTGCATTCATGATTAAAAACATAAATCAATACTTAAAAATATGAATGAGAAAAACACTTCCTTTAATTACTCAGCAAAATCTTCAAGAACAAATAGCAAGAACAAGATGAATTCAACAAAAGGTTGATCACAAGTTAAATCAACTCAATTCTTTCTTTCTATAATGTCTTTTCTCGCCCAAATCTGATCGATACCGACCTTTCACTAATTCTTTTCTAAAAAAAATAAAACCTAAAAAGTATTTATACATACACAAGAATCCTTTTCCTAGGCTGACAGGGTGAATTTCCATATCTGGTTCCGCCTTCGTCACGAGTCAACCTACAACCCGTAGCACCATCCTACAACCCATACCATCCTTTTGTACCTTGAATGAATGGCTGGATTTTGGCTAACTGTTGGATCCTAGTACGACTCGTATCTCCATCCTACGATCAGTACTGAGCTCCCGTGGCTTGACTCTAAGACTTTGAAATTTTTTTGAAGTTTATCAGGACCGCCATGGTATGACTCATACCTTCTTCCTACGGTTCGTACTTACTTTCCATTGCAGGAGTCAGCCTCTTATGAAAATCTTCTGAATCTTTTCATGACTTCATCACCACGACTTGTACAAGCTAGGTACGACTCGTACTGAAATTCGTAAATTGCATCTTTTCAACCTTAACCTTCTGCAACTTTTCACGGCCATTAGTACGACTCGTAGGACCTTCCTATGGCTCGTACTGTGAACTGCACTTTGAGCCTATCTTTTATACTTTAGGCTTTCTTTTACATTTTTTTAACTCCAATACCAATTTATCCTGCAACCAAAGGAAAAGTGTCTTATATCCACATAAACACACCTAAGTCCATGCTATTTTCTTAGTTTTGAGCATCAAAAGTGTTGTAAATCCACAACACATCAACACCCTCAACTTAAGACTTTTGCATGTCCTCAGACAAAGAAAAGAAAACCTAAACACGACGCTCAACTAGAAAATAGGCTCAAGATACTACATCTAATATGCAAGCAAAACCTGCACTTTCTATACAAACTTTATTGACCCTTTCTCATGGAACAACATCAACTAATGCATTACAAGCAACCTCAAAACATCATAAACAGGGATCAAAACATGTCATCCATCTATCTTAAGGCAATCAAGTCATCATCAATCTTTTCCACACAGACCAATGGTAAAAGCAAACATAATCCATGTACCCTCACACAAATGAAGTCCCCACTCAGATATGAGATGTCAAACTTAACATAGGACTAGAAAAGTAAGGCTCTCACTCTCACAAAGAAGTTACAAGTATTATGTGTCAGATACCATAGTCTTGCCCTTATTTCTCTGCTTTGGTTTATCAGATGGTCAAGTTAAGATCACTATAGGACTTGATATAGCTTGTAATGTAAATTTAGGGCTGGACATGATAAAGATGGGAGATTTTATTAGTGACTATTCCTTCCTTGGTACTATATACATTGGCTACACCATTCACTTATTTCACCCTTTTACTCTTTCATTCCCTTTTCTTCCATTTTTACCTCTTTTTACACATTTTCATGGGTGTGGTGAGTTTTCAACCTTTTCATCATTTTGATTTTCTTTTGAAATTTCTTTTTCAAGATTCTTAACATTTTTCATATCTTTTCTTTTCATCTCATCACACCTCATTTTTCACCATTTCTTTTCTCTTTTCTTTTCCTTTCTTCTGTTCCCACCATTTATGCACCCCTACTCTAGTCACCCTCAACATAAGTATTTTTCTTATGTTGAGGTTCACAATATCCAAGGAAGGACCAGGGCCAAAAGAGGTTCATTGTAAAAAAAATGGGTATGGTTAATCGGTAAATCAAAGAAACATGGTCATTTAAGGATCAAACATGGGATCAAGGGATTCATGCAACTTTGATAGGGTAATATAGGCTAAAAGCGAGCTAAACAAAAATGGCCTATGATCATATCCTAACCAACCATGCTTAGCCTATGCAAAGACCAACCAGGCAAGTTGTAGATTTTCAACACAATACCGAACTGAATACTATACCTCATTCACACATGGTACATGAACTATTTTCACCTCACCTTTCTGATTTATACATGGATTAACAATAATACTAATGTTGACAAACTAAATGACATCAAAAGATCCACAATAATCATGCATGTTGTCACAAATATATAGCTAATGCATCAGAAATTTTTTAGACAGGGTCAATTTTTTTCAAAAACCAAAACTAGTGCATTTTTATTGGCTAGTACTCCTAAGCTACTTTCTAATTAAGCAAAAATTACAAACTAAAAAAATAAAAATCCTACACATGCTGGTTCTACTAGATAGCATGCCAGAGGAAAAAGAAACATGACAAGAAAAACCCTCAAACAAATCAATAATTCCAAAAATCAAAAGTATACCCCTCCTCCTTTTTAAAAGTAAGCTTCGTCCTCGAAGCATAAGCTATGAGAACATAGGGAAGAGAACATACCTATCGTGCACTAGGCACTCCTGTCATCTTGCGGAGGTGGTACCTCGGCTATAGTAGTGGCGCTAGCGGTGGCCGGCGCGCTCAATGGTGTTTCAATAGGGGAGTGGACCCCCCTCAATAATTGTGTATGCTTGGACTTCCTTTGTAACTGTTTGGGCTGAATGTGGCTCTCCCAAAGTATCACAACCACTGGCAAGCTCGGGCTGAACTATGGTGGAGCTTCATGCTCCTCTAGCTCTCTCATGCAGCTCATACATATGTGTGTCATGAGTCCGCATGCTCTCCACTCTGGCCTACTTACGCTCTTTTCTCTCCTTCTTCCTCCTCTTTCTCGGACTCTACTCTCTATCATCCTCAACAACTCTTTTCTTACCCATTTCAACAGCTATAGTCGGCTCCTAATATGCCGCCAAATCAATCTCATCTTCAGGCTCGGCATCTAGGTCCGGAAGAGTGGAGGCTGCTAAAACTATTGGTTTTTGTGATGACAACTCAACTACTTGGCTCTGAAGAGCCCCCAACTTTGCACGGAGACTGTTGGTATCTGTCTGCTCCGCCATCCTCACAATGAATCGGCTCTAAAAACTATCTAGGAGAGCATGTAGAGCCTGAGCTACTACCTCTATCTCTGACTTGACCCCTGGTTTTACATTGTCCCTCATGGCCTGAATCTTTCGCTCCGCTATGGTCAATCATTTTGCTAGCTTTTGGAGTAAGTCCTATGGTACCAAGGTATACCCTGCTGGTGTCTGAGTCTGCATGCTGGGTAGTGGTGCAACTGAGGTGCTAGGAGCTGACTCTGAATGACCGACGTCTGTAGCGGGTGTATCGCTCTGCTCCTGTGTAATGGGGACATTCACCTGTGTGTCCCCTACTAGCTGAGCTGCTGGAATTGTTGTGGGAATCCTAGATGTGCTTAAAGGTTCATCTCATCCTGGATAAGACCTATGTCTGCAATCCTTTGGCCTCCAATCAATAGCTCGTCACCCCGTGGAACTTCTGACTCCATACATAATCTGAATATAATACTTGGGAATAGGATAGTAGTGCTCATCCGCACCGCCCGGTCTCGTATCTCATCTTCTATGATCCTCAGGATATTGATGGGGTAACGAGAGATGAGGTATGCCACCAAAACTGCTCTGTTAGCACTCAATGTGTTGTCATTGACCGTAGGTGCTAACCAATGGTGCACTAATGTCTAGAAGGCTTTTTCTATGAAATTTAGTGAGTTCTTGGTCACTTGCTTTCCACCTGTAACCCATTCAACTTCATCCTTGTTCACAACAATCACCCCTTCTAGCCATTGCAGCAACCTCTGTCGCTCCAGCATAGTCAGGGATCTAATCTGCTTTATTGCCTCCAACCTGTAATCATACTCTAGCATCATCCCGATAGGCACGAACTATGGTCTATATAACATTTGAGTGATGGTCCGCTCAGTTATCAACCTCTCGACCTCGGACTATAACACTCTCCAGATGAGGCTGGTCTTTTGTCTTCTGCCCTTCCTTTGCCTTTACCTCCATGGTGGTGAAGTAGTTGGCATAGAACTCCCAGACTATTTCTTTTGTGTATTGTGCTGGAGTCTTGGCCATTCACTCAAAACTATAGAAGCTAAAAATCTGCTTCATCTCCTCAACTTCATTCAGTGAGGTTGTGAGGATCCACAGCTCTTCTTGGATGCTCCTCCATGGCATATTCTTGGTAGTGAGAGAGATGCGTTGCTCATATATTTCTTTAGCTCCCGACACTCTCAACCAAATTGTACGGCTTGCCTTGGGTGGGGTCTATTCTTGTGCAACATCAGGAGCCTCCTCCTCTGCTTCTTTACTGCTGCTCTCTTCTCCACTTTAGCTCTCCCCTGACCCTTCTTCATCATTGGAGTCACTTCCTAACTTCTGTTGCTCCTCTCTAACGCCCTTCTCAGACTGGGGAGCTTAAGTGGATGTGGCAGTGGTTTCTTCAGCTTGGGCCTATGCTTTTGCCCTAGTGGTTCTGGTTCCATCAGTGTTTGAAGTTTCTACTTGATACTCTTCAATTGAATCACTAGGTGAGTCTCCTACCTTGTCAGACTACGACTCAGTTGTTTCATCAATCAGTGTCCTTCGGGCTTTTGTTTTGTCTGCCCTGCGTTTTTATGTCATTGTACCTGTAGAGAAAAAAGTTAGCATTTCGTTTTTGAAAAAGAAGAATTAGAAAGGAGATGTTCATATTCTCATCACGGGTCATAACTACGGGTCGTACCAAGAAGGAACGACTAGTGAGAAGTCCCAGACTTATAGCTAAATTTTAGTACGACTCGTAGGTATGATTCATACCACAAAGGTACGATCCGTACCTTGAGTCTTCTGATGGAGCCCCTGTGTAGTGTTTTTTCTGTATTTTTCCATGACTCATGGTACGACCCGTAGGTCAATTCCACGAGTTGTAGGAAAAGCTTTCTCTGCAACTTTGTTCAGCTTGGTGGTACGAGTGATCAGTATGACTCGTAATAGCAACCTACGATCTGTATTGTGCCTCATACCATTTCTAGATTTTCTTTTCTTAGTTTGCAAGTGTTCTCTTTTCACATTTAAGGTACTCAAATTTCCCCCTAGGTCTAGGCTCATCATTAACTCAATTTAACCCTTGCTCAATCCTCCCCTTTTCGACCTACTAATCGTAACTCATTGTTTGTTTCAAAACCTAAGTTCATCAAAATTTTAGCATCTCTTCAGTCGAAAAAGAACATTTCACAACACCCTGATCATTGTCTCTGTTTTCAAAATCAATTTTCGAGCATAGTGACTGACACACAGGGGTTTTGGCACCATCACTCTCAGTAAATGAATGTTAGCAATGTTTAATACAACATACTTACTTCATTGATGTTTCATCAACTGGAAATCATCGTATAGGGTTTTCAGAACTTGGGTTGAGAAAAGATTTTGATCAATTTTTTCGGTGATTTTGAGTTACAGGTGTGGGGAGGTGAGTTCAAGTCATGCTTTTGAGTGTTTTTAGCGTGGGAGAGGGTGTTTGTGGGGTTTAAATAGGTAAG
Source organism: Datura stramonium (assembly GCA_018107945.1). Classification (NCBI taxonomy): domain Eukaryota; kingdom Viridiplantae; phylum Streptophyta; class Magnoliopsida; order Solanales; family Solanaceae; genus Datura; species Datura stramonium. Next base: position 211,301 of record JACEIK010000860.1, read on the forward strand.
GGAAAATTTTAAAAGAATTTGGGCCGAGTCGGGTATTATTGCCAGTTTTGACCCATCACGACTTGTACCACGAGTTGTAGGAAGTACCTATGGCTCGTCCCTTGGACTCGTAAGTGACCCTATTGAAGAAAAATTACCTGGCAACCTATGAATAAATCCTACGAATCATACCACCGAGGTACGATCAGTAGGATGAATCATAGGTCGGATCTTGGAGTCATTTTTTTCTAAACCTCGCCACAACTGCTGCTACAACTCGTAGGATCTCATCAAGGGTCGTACTGAGGGCCATAGCAGCTGATGCTTCAGCCTCCTACTTTTAATTCCCTACACATTGAGCACACATTAGTTCAATAACTTGGGTTGCCTCCCAAGAAGCGCTTGATTTAATGTCGCGGCACGACGTAGGTAGCCTGGTTACTCAGACATCACCAAACTACCACTTGGGTTGCCTCCCAAGAAACGCCTGATTTAACATTGCAGCACGACGCAAACCTCTTGACTACTCAGAATTCGTTAAGTGATTCATACTCATCCTCCAGTGCTGAGATCACACTAAATTCCTTGGGTTGCTTCATTGTCCTACAGATGTTGAATATGACCTCTTCTTGATTTAATCTAAACTTAAGAAGGCGAATATACACATCTACTATAGCTCTCCCGGTTGCAAGGAATGGTCGCCCCAAAATGATGGAGACCTCATAATCCACCTCGCAATCCAAGATCATCAAGTCTGCTGGGAATATAAATTTGTTTACCTTGACAAGCATATCGATTGGATGCCCACTAGCTTCTTAACTATTCTATCGGCCATCAGTAGCCGCATGTTGGTCGGTGTGGGGGCTCCCAATCCTAATTTCTTGAATACAGCCAATGAAATAAAATTAATGTTAGCTCCCAGATCACAGAGTGCCCTTACAAACTCAACATTGCCAATCATACATGGTATAGTAAAGACACCTGGTTCTTCCTTTTTTTGCGCTAGGACCCTTGTAGCTATGGCACTATAGTGATGCATGTTGTCAACAGGCTCATAGCTCACAAATCTCTTCTTAGTCATTAGGTCCTTCATAAATTTGGCATATCCTGGCATCTTCTTTAATACATCGACCAATGGTATTTTCACAGATTGTTGCTTAAGCATTGAAAGGAATTTCTGGAACTTACCATTCTCCGCCTTCTTCTTCATCCTTAGGGGGAATGGTGGAGGTGGTCATGGGATAACTTTAGGTACTTGGGTTTCCCCTTGATCCATGTCAGGTTCCTTCTCACCTCTCGGGGTCTTTTGCAATTCACCATTCTCTCTCTCAACACTTGCATCATCTTCCTCCATTATGCTCTCTTTCATCCGCTCAACTTCAACTGGAAACGGGGGGTCAATTGTGGTTTTACCACTCCTAGTCATCACTGCCATACAATGGGCATCATTTTTTGGATTTTGGATAGTGTTGCTAGGTAGTGTACCGTTTTGTCTAGGGTTCATTGATGCTGACAGTTGCCCAAGTTGATGTTCCATCTTCTTTATGGCGGTAGCATGAGATTCCACTTTCTGACCCATACTTGATAAGTCACCTAGGATCTCCTTCAACTGATCATCATTGGACCTCACCTTCTTCAACATCTCAGCCATCATGCTCTCCAACTTTGATTTCCCAGCCTCCCCTTCTTGTGTGTTGGGAGGCACATAGAATCCAGCCCGGTCATTGCGGTATCCATCGTTTTGTCTCCAATCTCCTTTGCACTCATGATCTCGGCTCCTGTCTCAATACTCGTTTCTGTTGTAGTTGTCTCTATACTGGTTCCAACCTTGATTTCAAAACCTTGGCGCCAATTGTCTTGTCCAGACGTTCGGGCGTTGATTCAGAAACCCGCCACCTGGCTATCCAGGAAGTTTTCCTCTTCCTAAGAATCAGAGTGATTAGTTCCTTGCTCCCTTCCTTGAGTTCCCACTGCATTTACTTGTTTGGCTCCATCTCCCATAATGTGCTTTGTCAACAAGTACAATGATGTGCGCATATGAGCCAACTCCTGGTCGCACTCTTCTTCTTTTCTTCATGTCTGCAGTCAAACAAACAACATATGTGCCTGCCATTACATCAGCCTCCCTCGTATGCCAGGCCCTGTTTGTCTTGGTCACCCTATCAAGAATGGTGGCAACTTGCTCCCAGGTGTGACTCATCAATGCTCCTCCAGCCACCGTGTCTTCTACAGCTTTGGTGCTATTGTTAAGAGACTTGTAAAAAATTTCCAACAAACTATCATCTGGGATTTTGTGGTTAGGACACTTTTTCAACTTCTTTTTGAATCTCAACCATGTTTCATGAAGTGCCTGAGTCTTAGTCTGTCGAAAATTATATATCTCATCGTTTAGATGCAACATCCTGGATGGGGAAAAGAATCTCTCCAAAAAGGCCTGTTTGAGCTCCCTCCAGTTGGTTATGGAGTCATTGGGAAACTCCGGTAACCACAAAGTAGCTTTCCCTGATAGAGAACAAGGGAAGAGTCTGAGCCGTTCTGCATCTCTACTTCTTGTGGCGGAACTTAAAGTAAGACTTAAGGTCTGCAGGTTGACGTCATCCGTTGCATGACCACTGAACACCCCTTTCATGTTTAGAAATTGAATCATGTGCTCGTAATGTCAAATTTGGCCCCAACGGGCAGTGGTGGTGGCACAATTGCTCCAGTCGACCCAACTTCATCAATGTCTGGGTCATCATCATCATCGAAGAACTGAGGGGAAAATCTATGAGCTCTATTGTCCCTCCCCTATCGACCAGCATTTACTACCTCATTCGTGTCATCTTCCGCATGCTGTAGTGCAGCTTGCCAAGCTAGCTCGACTTGCCTAACTTCTTCATCTATGCGGGCTTCTCTTTGCTCGTGGTTCTCAATTCTATGTAGTGCTCTCTCGATCTCTGGATTTAGTGGAACAAGGGGATCTCCTCTACTCCGAGTGCTTGGAATTCACTGGAGAACAGCCTGTGGGTATCAAAAACACAAAAAAATAAATGTAATTAAGGAAATAACTATCAAAAAGTCAAATACAAGCTAATAACCTAGGGTAAGCCATATTCCCCGGTAACTACACCACTTTTTGATAACGCTCAAACCACACCTCTTATTGAAGTATGAAGCAGACGTTGTCAATAAAGAACCCAACTAGAGGTTGGGGTCGAACCCACAGGAAATATGGGAGAACTAGATTACAGTCGGTAAGTGAACTTGTTAGGTAGTTACTTCAAAATGGGGGATTCTGATGAAAATCAATAAAAAAAACGATTATTAAAAATCTGGTGTTGAGTCAATATTAAAGGATAACTAGGGTNAACTAGGGTTTGTGTTCCCCATGGGTTCATAACTTCTTTGGGTATACACTTGTGATTATCACCAATACTTACTTATAGAACTAATAACTTAGGTTCATTCAAATGACCGAACAGTCCCTATTGAATGGCTATACTCAATCACTCGACCAAGTCTCATGAGCGCTTTCCAACTATCTATTATCACTAAGTTTCATATTTAACTATCTTGCAACCACAACTCAATTTAATACAGTGATTATCAAAATCAAGGCTCTATTGTAATTCTCTTTTCCTAATCTCTACCTTTTAGTCCTAAGCAAGTAAAGAATTCAGGCATGTCCTAACGTTGTGCACCATTAAGAAACGTTTAAGAATGAAGAGAATAAAATATAAGTGTTCTATTGGTTTTAAAATCACTTTGTGCAACCCTAACTTGTTAATCCACCATGGTTCCCACAACCCTAGCTATGGAGGTTTTATCTTCTCATAGTTGTAAGGTTGTGAATTGCATTCATGATTAAAAACATAAATCAATACTTACAAATATGAATGAGAAAAACACTTCCTTTAGTTACTCAGTAAAATCTTCAAGAACAAATAGCAAGAACAATATGAATTCAAGAAAAAGTTGATCACAAGTTAAATCAACTCAATTCTTTCTTTCTGTAATGTCATTTCTTTCCCAAATCTGATCTCTACCGACCTTTCTATACTTCTTTTTTTTTAAAAATAAAAGCTAAAACGTATTTATACAGACACAAGAATCCTTTTCCTAGGCTGACAAGGTGAATTTCCATATCTGGTTCCGCCTTCGTCATGAGTCAACCTATGACCCCTAGCACCATCCTACGGCCCATACGATCCTTTCATACCTTGCATGACTGGCTGAATTTTTTCTAAGTGTTGGATCCTGGTATGACTCATACCTTCGTCCTACGATCTGTACTGAGCTCCCGTGGCTTGACTCTGAAACTTTAAAATTTTCCTGAAGTTTATCACAACCGCCATGGTACGACTTGTACCTTCTTCCTACGATTCATACTTACTTTTCGTAGCAAGATTTAGCTTTTTATGCAAATCTTCTAAATCTTTTCATGACTTCATCATCATGACTCGTAAAAGCTTGGTACGATTCGTACTGAAATTCGTAAATTGCATATTTTCAATGTTAACCTTCAGTAACTTTTCACGGCCATCGGTACGACTCGTAGGACCTTCCTACGGCTCATACTGTGGACTGCACTTTGAGCCTATTTTGCATACTTTAGGATTTATTTTTCATTTTTTTAACTCCAACACCAATTTATCTTGCAACCAAAGGAAAAGTGCCTTATATCCATATAAACACACCTAAGTCCAAGCTATTTTCTTAGTTTTGAGCGTCAAAAGTGCTGTAAATACATAACATATCTGTCGTATCCTAGGGAGTCTGCAAGACGTGTCTAGTGGAGTATTATCTATTGGTGTGTTGTGCACCGCATTCCATATGCAGGAGGCTACGGGGCATAATAGCGTGGTTACCCTTCTTTCTTCTTCAGTTGTGCTGTAGAGCTATGTTGTATAGGGTAAATCCCTAGGCTTGCATTGTTAAACTTATTTTTATAGGAAATGTCGGACGCATGATACACCACAATGGGTTAGGAGCTAGATGTCGTGGAAGGAGAAGGCATTAGAAGGATGCCTAGGTCAGAGCCTGTCCAGTCTGAGGGTGATAGGGAGACTTCATCCCGGTCTCCCCAGTAGTCTCTGCCATGCCAGGAGCCCTCCAGGGTAGCAGGCGCATCAGCACCACGCCCAGCGGTTCCTATACCTATACCATCAGATCAAGAGGTTAGGAGTGCTGTCTATATGTTAGCTCAGATGATGGTTGCTCAGCTCCAGCCCATGGTACCAGGGGTTGCTAAATCTTCGGGAGGACCTAGAAATTCAAGGGTTTGAGAGTTCCTTCTCCCGAGTCCCCCACCGTTCATAGGTACAGACCGTGGAGAGGACCCTCAGGACTCTCTGGACCAATTACAACAAATTTTCACGGTGATGCATGCCATGCCCGCGAAGTCAGTTGAGTTAGTGGTATTTCGATTACAGGACATAGAAGTGTTGTGGTATGAGAGCTGGGAAAGTTCCCGAGGCTGAGATGCTCCCCCTCCAACTTGGTCTAGCTTTTTAGAGGCCTTTATAGATCATTACTTTCCACGAGAAATCCGACAGGCGCGGGTAGATCAATTTTTGCACCTGGAACAGGGCTCGATGAGTGTCTGGGAATATGCAATGAGGTTTGATTCCTTTCCAGATATGCGCCATCCTTTGTATATACCATGCCAGCCAGAGTGCATCAATTTATTATGGGGCTGCTCCCAGATTATGTGGAAACTTGTGTTATAACTACTTTACGGGAGGACATGGATATTGCCCCCATTCTGGCTTTCGCCTAGAATATTAAAGGGATCAGGCAGTGACAACGGGAGGTTGAGAGGATAAATCAAGAACATCGCTAGATGGATAGGCCCAGTGACATACAGGCAGAATTCCAGGGCAAGCTTAAGCTGCAAATATAAGGCAGGCCAGCAAGGTGGTAGACCAGACCACCGGGGGCAGTTAGGACTCGATGAGAGCTCATGGGCATCAGGCTATCAAAAACAGAGGGGATCAGATCAGAGCAGGTCCACCGTGCCATGTTGTACTATTTGCAACCGATGTCATTTTGGGGCATACAAGTATGGATCTACTGCTTGTTACACCTATGGACAGGAGGGTCATATGATGAGAGATTTTCCAGCTAGAGGGCAGGATGATTGGGACTGATAGGATAGATCTTCAGTAGGGTCACATGCCCCAGTACCTTCATCAAGGCGCAGGCCCTCATCTCCAGCTGGTAGAGGCCGAGGCAGATCAGGGCCATCTAGCTCAGGTAGTGGTCCGGATCACACCTATGCTTTATCAGGGCGACAGGAGTCAGAGTCATCGCCAGATGTTGTGACAAGTATGCTGGACATTTTCTCTTAGTTTATGCTTCGATAGACCCAAGTTCTATTTTGTCCTATGTTACTCCACTAGTGGCCCGAATGTTTGGTATAATGCCAGAATTACTTCAGCAACCCTTTTCGGTATCTACACCCGTCGGTGATTCTATTATTTCTAAAAGGATTTTAGGGTTTCACAGTAGAGGTTGTTGGTCGCCGGACTTTAGCAGATTTAGTGGAACTGCAAATTGTTGATTTTGATGCAATTATTGGTATGGATTGGATAGCGCCACGTTATGCCAATGTGGAGTGTTGGAACAAGACTGTCCTATTTCACTTTCCCAGGGAGGTAGTGCGAGAGTGGAAAGGAAATGCGACTACGCCAAAAGGTAGGTTCATATCCTATCTTCGGGCGAAAAAGTTGATAGAAAAGGGTTGTATTTACCATATTTTTCGGGTTTGGGATGTGCAAGAAGAATTTCCGACACTTCAGTCCATCCCAGTGGTTAATGAGTTTCTGGATATGTTTCTAAACAAACTTCATTGTATTCCCCTAGAACGGGAAATTGATTTCTCTATCGACTTGCTAACAGGTACTCAACCTATATCCATCCCTCCGCATCGAATGGCTCTTGCTGAATTGAAAGAATAGTTGAAAGACTTGCTAGACAAGGGCTTTATCAGGCTAAGTACTTCACTGTGGGGGTGTGCCAGTTCTATTTGTAAGAAAGAAAGGTGGCTCCCTCTGCATGTGTATAGATTATCGGCAGTTGAATAAGGTTACTATTAAGAATAAATACCCCCTTCCTAGGATAGATGACTTGTTTGATCAGTTGCAAGGGGAAAAATATTTTTCTAAGATCGACTTAAGTTTAGGATATCATCAAGTGCGGGTTTGGGGAAAAATATATCCTGAAGACAGCTTTCAAGACCAGGTATGGTGATTTTGAATTTCTAGTTATGTCCTTTGGGTTGACGAACACCCCATCAGTGTTCATGGGTCTAATGAACAACATCTTTAGGCCATATTTATATCTGTTTGAGATAGTGTTCATCGATGATATTCTGGTGTATTCCCTTTTTAGAAGCGTAACAATGAGATCATTTACGGATAGTACTCTAGATCCTCAGAGACCACCAGTTATATGCAAAAAAATTTAAATGTGAGTTCTAGTTGAATTTCGTAGATTTCCTGGGCCACATTGTATTAGAGGTTGTTATTCAGGTTGATTCATAGAAAATTGAGGCAGTAATGACATGGCCTAGACCTATAACTCCAATGGAGGTTCGCAGTTTCTTAGGATTAGCCGGGTATTACAGAAGGTTTGTGGAAGGATTTTCTACCTTATTAGCTCCTTTGACCAAATTGACTCAGAAAGCAGCCAAGTTCCATTGGAACAAGGCTTGTGAGCAGAGTTTCCAGGAGTTGAAAAACAGATTGACATCGGCACCATTGTTATCCTTGAAAGAAGGTTCAGAGGGTTATGTTGTATACTGTGATGCTTCAGGCATTGGGTTAGGGTGCATTCTGATGCAACACGGTAAGGTAATTGCTTATGCTTCAAGGCAGCTAAGGAAACATGAAAAGAACTATCCCACCCATGATCTGGAGTTACCTTCAGTGGTTCACGCCTTGAAAATATGGAGGCATTACTTATATAGGGTGCACGTGGTTATGTTCACTGATCATAAGAGCCTCCAGTACATCTTCACGCAAAAGGAATTGAATTTGCAGCAGCGTCGTTGGCTAGAATTACTGAAAGACTACGACGTGAACATTTTTTATCACCCAGGAAAGGCTAATATTGTAGCAGATGCACTTAGCGGCAGATCTATGGGAAGCTTGCACATCTGAGGCTAGAACAGCAGGAAATGGCTCGAGAACTACACAAGCTAGCCAATTTAGCATTCCGGGTAATAGATCTAGAGGATAATGGGGTTGTGATTCAAAATACCACAGTATCATCCCTGGTTATGGAATTAAAAGAGCGGAAGTATGAGGATCCTAACCTAGTAAATCTCATAAGTAAGGTTCAGCAAGGCGAATTAACGACCTTTAAATTGACAGAAGACGAGGTCTTAAGATTCAGAGGTCGCCTTTTTGTTCCGAAGTTGCAGTGTTCCAACAACAGATCATGGTAGAGGTATATTACTCTTGTTACTCTCTTCATCCAGGCTCGACAAAGATGTACCATGACATAAAGGAGATATACTAGTGGTCAGGAATGAAAAAGGGTATAGCTAAATTTGTAGCACAGTGTCCTAATTGCCAGGAGGAAAAGGCTGAACATCAGAAACCAAGTGGATTGACCCAGGAGATAGCGGTGCCTATGTGGAAGTGGGAAGAAATCAATATGGACTTTGTGACAGGATTGCCTCTCACCAGATGTAAATTTGATTCTATTTGGGTCATTGTTGATAGATTAACGAAGTCAGCCCTTTTCTTGCCAGTCAGGACAACCTTCTCCGCCAAAGACTATGCTGAGTTGTATATTTAGGAGATAGTTCGACTACATGGTGTTCCTGCATCTATTATTTCTAACAGAGGGGCACAATTCACAACTAGGTTCTGGTAGTCATTTTAGAAAGACTTGGGGACACAATGTTACATCTCGTAAATCTCCGTAGTACGATCATCATGTGCACATGTACAATGAGAATTCTAGCATACAAAACTTTCAGAAGAAGGCCCGAGAGGTGAGAACATGAGCGCGTCGTCAAGCGGACGGGGGCCGAGGCCAGGAGGCCGGCGCGCTGGGGGTCGCATCGCACGGCCTGTCTTGGTACAGGCACTGGCGCGTCGCGCCTATGGTGCAGCGCGATGGGGGGCATGTCGGACGCAAACGGACCGCGACTGGTCGAGAGTTGGATGTGGCGGCAGGAGAGGGAACTAGTAGGGGGCCCCAATCAGAGTCAGCCGATCTAACGGCAACAAGGATATGTCACCTTGATCTCCCCAACACTCACCAACGCACTCAAAGCCCTCTAGGGCAGCCGATACACCAGTACCACCCCCAACCATTCCTGTGCCATCAGATTAGGAGCTCAGGGGTGCATTTTACATGTTGGTTCAGATGATGGTTGCCCAGCATTAGCCTCAGCCAGCAGTACCAGTTGTTGTTTAGCCTACTAAGGGGCCCGGGAGTTCGAGAGTCTACGAGTTCCTTGCTTTGAGTCCCCCTCACTTTATAGGGACAGATCATAGAGAGGACCCCCAGAACATCATAGATCAACTGCAGAGTATATTCAGGGTTATGCATGCCTCGTCCACAAAGTTGGTCGAGTTAGCAGTATTCCGATTGCAAGAGGTAGCAATTTTGTGGTACGAGAGTTAAGAAAGATTCTGAGGCAGAGATGCACCTCCACCTACATGGCCTAGCTTCTTTGAGGCTTTTATAGACCACTAGTTGCCCTGAAAGGTCCGGCAGGTCAGAGTAGAGTAGTTTTTACATCTGGAGCAAGGTAGAATGAGTGTCAGAGAATATGCATTCAAATTTGATTCCTTAGCCAAATGTGCACCCTCGTTTGTCGACACTATGCTAGCCAGGGTGCACTGATTTATCATGGGAATGGAACCAGAATATGTGGAGTCTTTAATTATGGCCACACTACAACAGGATGTGGATATCTCACGGATTCAGGCATTTGCTCAGAACATAGAGGAACTCAGATAGCATTAGTATGCCATGGACAGGCAGGTCAAGAGTAGCATTGGAGGGCTAGACCCGCAGACTTTCAAGCACACTTTCAACGTGGGCCCAAGCCTTATTTATTAGGTAGGCCACCTAGTCCCCCGCTCCAGCAACAGCAAGGTAGAAGATCATATCATCTTGACAGTCAGGGCCCGGCAAGAGTTCATGAGCATCAGGCTCATAGCCGCAGAGGAGGCTAGATCAGATGGGATCAGCGGTACCACGTTGTAGCAATTGTCATAGGCTGCATCTGGGGATATGCAGGTATAGTTTCACCGCTTTTTATTCATGTGGACAGGAGGGACATATAATGAGGGACTGTCCGACTAGACACTAGGGCGGTCAGGACCAGCCGGATGGATCCTCAGCGGGTTCATATGCCCCAGCCCCTTCTGCACGGCGCAGGCTCTTAGCTCCAGCCAGTAGAGACCGAGGTGATTTGGGGCATCTAGTTCAGGCAACGGCCAAGATCGTACATATGCACAACCGGGGCGACAAGAGTCAGAATCATCCCTAGATGTTGTCACATGTATATTAGATGTTGTTCTCATTCAGTTTATGCTTTGATAGATCCAGTCTCTACTTTATCATAATGTTACTATGTTAGTGGCCCGAAAGTTCGATATAGTGCCAGAATTTCTTCAACGACCCTTATCGATGTCTACACCCGTCGGTGACTCTATTATTGCTAAAAGAATTTACCAGGGTTGTACAATAGAGATTGTTGGTCGCCAGACCTTAACAGATCTAGTAGAACTAGAAATGATTTATTTTGATGTAATTATGGGTATGGATTGGTTGACACCAGGTTACACCACTGTAGAGTATTTTTCATGACCTGGAAGTACATCCGGATCATAGACACGGGATAAGGGACCACGAGAGACCCCAAGTCAACCCATGGAATAAGCATGCATCTACTCTTAATCTAATAAGCGGAATACTTAGCATATCATCATAGAGGAAACGTAATCATAGTGTAACACCCGAAAGTACTAGACATATACCTAAGCTGAGTTCTACATCCTATCTAAAAGCCTCTACTACATAAGATGGGTTGATGGGACAACATCCCCAACTAACCCGACGGATGCTGAAACATAAATAACATGAAAGTCTGTCAAACAGCCCTCGGAACATGAGGACTCACCAATAAGCTGAGAGCAAGAGCTGAGATGAACTAAGGGTGTGGTTGAGACTGAGATCCGAACCCTGTATCGTAAAATAATATAATATAGAAAGTATGTGGTCAGTACGTGGAATATACCGAGTATGCAAGGTAAGTAAAACGGGAATTTAAAAGGAAATAAAACTCATAAATAATCATAGGATAAGGACATCATGTTTATATCATAGATTCCGTAAGAACACATAAGGCTCAAGACTTTCAAATCATTCATAAATCATTCATTATCATAAGCGTACGTAAACTTTATCAAAACATAAGTTGAGCCAATAGCATAAACATAATTATGCATAAAATATGCGGAACAATGGGAGGACTCATCTTTACCGACACCATCATGATAGAGCATTTCATGATGCCCCAACTATCTCACTTAAGTGGGCAGAGCCGACCTTGACTTGCCAAGCGAGGGTTGTGCATTAGGCGTGATATCACATTTGAGGGGATCGGTATCAATACAATATATAACATTAGAACCCACGGTGGCACGAGGTTATGAGACACCAGCGTAGTCCTTTGAACGCCGGGCTGCTCAATGCTAGACACGACTCCCAAAAACATGCATATAGGCTCATATGTAAATCAATAACATCATGCATTAAAATTCATTGGATAAAATATAAAATTTATCATCATTGATCCACTTTAAAATATGCTTAGCCAAGAATCAAAGGTCCTTTTTATCGGCCGACATCATAAATCGATAAATCATGTAATTCGTTTCTTAAATCGTAAATCATTCTTCAACATGTGGGCATTGCCCAATACTTTAACATACTCAATTCTTTCAAAAATATGCTCATAAACATGGGTAACTTGAAATCA
>JACEIK010000860.1:293981-305161 GCA_018107945.1 Datura stramonium
TGAAAATGGGTAACTCTCTTGCTGTGAGGGCACATGTTGAATGAAGGATATAATTCATGTTGGATTTCTTGATCAGTTGATTTGCATGAGTTTTCTAAGAGTGAGAGTCGATTCTTCAGGTTAAGAAGTCTTAATGGAGTTGTATATAATTTCAATGATCAAATCATGCATGCTCTATTTGTAACTTGCTATCTTACATATTCATTATAGCTGTAGCTTGAATTACCTTGCTAAAATTAGCTATGTGTGAGTCTTCATGTGAATGAAATGTAAAAGGTTTGTTCGAGGACGAACAAGACTTTAAGTGTGGGGTTGTGGTCTCGGGCAAAATAGCATGCCCGAGTGATGCTTTAGACCTTAGTTTAGTCTTGTTTATCTAATTAATTATATACATTTTCATGTGATTTTATATAAATGTGAATATATGTACTAACCAACATGATTAGTCCTTGTTTTGTAGGGAGTTTCAATGAATTGAGGAACTAATTTATGAGTTGGTGAAGTAGAGGAATGGAGTCAGGGCAATTTAAAGAGTGGCAAGGAGCATGCCTTGTAGTGGTCGCGCGGTGGCGTGCCACAACGTGCATGTGCAGCCGGCGCAGTGCCACCATACTAGGCACGAAGACGGTAGCAGCAGGCAGGCGTCCTGCGTGCCTGGCACCGTGCCGCCACAAGGTGATCTGCCTTAAGTACCATGCCGATGCCATTTTTGCATGAAGCGTGTCCGCGCAGCTTGACGTGGCGGCAAGCCTGCGGCATCTTGGCATTCGAGGTAATTTCCAGAGTGTGCCTCCGCGTTACCTCCGTGTGTCACGGGGCAGTGCTCCACGATACACTCCGTGACACGGAGCCACACGACAGGCTTAATTTTGCACGATTCTCATTTACTATAAATGAGTCCCTTAGCTCCTAAATCATTTTGTCGATTTTGGAAAACCACCTAGGAGTGAAGGGAGAAGTGGGAAACTCACCTAGGGTTTGTCAAATTCTCTTCTCTTCTACCAATTCTTATAAGTATGTTACCTTAGCAACGTTTCCTTCACTTAATTATACGAACATGGTCATTTGGAGACCCTTCCTCTAGGGTTGATGCCATGGTTATGATTGTGTTTTTATGAAATTGCGTTGGAGTAAGTTATTGATTGTTGTTTTGTCTTGTATTCTTAGAGTATTTGTTGTTTTTGTTGATCACCATGAAAACATACATGTTAAATAAGAATGCTTGAGAAAGCATTTACCTAGGCCAGAACAAGAGAATGTAGGGAGCATGTGGTTGTATCTCCTACGATATAATTTGGCATTAGGATGAGAGAAATACCTCATACCTTGCTTTGTTGATAAAGCGGAGGATTAGGCGCAACTAAGAATTATCAGCGTCACCCTCGAAGTAGTTTATTGTAGCTAAGTTGAGTCAAATGATAGAAATACGAGAGTCCGTAGTCATATCCACGTAAACCATCCACGTAATTAATTATACGACTAGAATTAGCATCCTCGCTCTGGTAAGTAGTGAGGCTAGTTTGTATGTGTTTAGAACTCGAAAGGCCATGAACGCATGCAATTCCTAGTATGTGAGGCGATAATAGATGATTACATACTTAACCATTGCAATTCTGGTGCGCGCATGATTATCAGCTTTAACTCTATGTTGCTCCTTGAGTGAATTCAGAATCGACCACAATTAGTCTTAACTAACTTTCTGAAAACTTCTATAATCAATACTTAAGTTAAATATCACACTTAGACTTATTAATTAGAACCAGATTGGGTCCGGTCCTGTGTGTTTGACATTCCGGTTCTTAAAGAGCCACTATGTGCTGTCTGACCCGTACGCTGAGGAGCAACAGGGGCACCCCGGTGCACTGCCCATACTAGTATATATACTCCATTAGTTTTAATTTTACCTTATTTACAATATGTTTCCCTCGGCTGAAACGAGAGAAGAACATGCAATTTTCAATATATTTTGCTGATTACTCCTACCGTAGGTCAAACGAAAACTAACCCACGGTAACAAGTTCTAGGCCTATGGGGAACATTACTACAAGTTATTTCTCGAAAATTCGCTTAGAAAACCGGAGCTCCACCAGGTAAGTTGTCACAATTGTTTCAAATTGATTCCTAGGCCGCGGGCCTTAGGTGAGTATTTCTCACTTTTGAACTCTCTACAGAAATTGCGGTTTTTCGCGAAATATTGAGTTGAATTGTAGTTACTATTATTATTATTAAAAGTTATTGTTTTATTCAAGTTTGAAGGTATTGAAGTTAGCCTTGTTTCTTCGTATAAGGGTTGCGGTTGGACGAGAACAGCTGGTTACAAGTTTAAACTCTCGGTTAAACGATCGGCACTCGAGGAATGTAAGGCTATCCTTTTTGTAAGTTACGTTTGTCATAAAGATAGTAATACTTGTATATCTATAGTACTTCAGAGTAAACCTATTGTGTTCAGTTGTTATGAATTTAATTGAGATGATAGTAATGATATAGTAACCCTCGTGAGGCTAACCTAATGAAACTTGATTGTCGGTAATACGATATTTGGGGGTTTGGATATTACTTGTCTATAGGGTTATCTTTGATGGTGGTCCGGTATGATGTCGGAGGGGCCAGTGAGTCGTGAGGGCTGTATCTTCAGTTTAAGAGCTTCTATTATGACCCATAATTAAGCCAGAAACAGTTCCAGCTACAACATTTATATTACAGCCCATAGTTAAGCCAAGGCTCGGGGCTCGGCTACGCGGCTACATACGATCATAATCGAGCTAAGGCTCGGGGATCCCGATTACATCGGTCACATTATAACCCATAGTTGAGCCTTGCCTAGGGTCCCGTTATGAGTAGTTACATTATGGACCATACTCGAGCCAAGCAGGGCCCGGTTACATAGCCTAGACGGCTAAGACACAAATACACAATGGAACATATCTTGCTCGAGACAAGGTTTTGAAACGAATGATACGAGTTAGAGTATGTTTACGAACCTTCAATAGCAGACAGTAAGTGTCGTTGTTGCTGCTATTAGGCTTATGGGGGCCTAGGTAGGTTATTTTGTGTTATTTGTACCTTTCGGAGCTTATGGGGTCCTAGTTAGGTTGTTTGTGTATGTACATACTTGTTAGATGTTTCATATGGTGAGATCGTTCGGGTTAAAATCTTGCACTTCTTCATGGTACTTCAATTTTATCGGCTTTCATTTAGTTATCATTTCACACTTGCTTATATATTCGGTACATATTGTACTAACACCCATCAGCAGGGCACTGCATTGCCCAGGCTGCAGATGTGGATAGACGCAGTTCGGGACCCTCTTAGTCATCAGCTGGAGTTAATAGTTTGCATTCAACTCCTTCTTACGGAGTTGGTAGTTAAGAAGAAGGTTTGTTCTTTTGTTGTACGATTTAAGGGTAGATTAGGGGCCTTGTCTCAACCATTATTCCACTCTTAGAGCTTGCAAGCTATAGATTTCCAATATTTAGCTTTTGTTGCTGGCATGTGGAGACCTCTGTATGTTATTTTGTGTGTGATGGTCGTGTCGGGCCTTGTTAAGTTGTTAGTTAGTCGCCTTGTCGGCTACAACGTAGTTTAGTTGCCTGATTTTATTTCAGCTATAACTGGGCAGCATGGTGGTCTTGTCAGCCGCATAGGATCACAAGCCCCATTATTATTGTTGGTGGTTAGTTGTCTTCTTTACAGGTGCCCTTTTCAGCGAGCTATATTTACAACCGAGATATAGCTCGTCGTTTTCTTGAATTAAGTTACAAGTGTGCACCAATAGTGCACCATGCCAATCAGGTTAGTCGAGATCATGTGTGGCACTAGGTTCCAGTCATGCCTCCATAGGTGGGGGTGTGACAGTTTGATATCAGTTCAGAGGTCCTCTCAGAACAATTGCAAGTCTCCACCTAGTTAGTGAGTCGATTAGAGCCAACTTAAGTGTATAAGCACTTGATCTTAATCCTAAATAAGGTAATTCCAGTCGATCTGGTAGAGTTAGACATGGTTAACTTTGACCTCGTTCTTGGCATGGATTGGTTACACTCAGTTATGCCTCAGTCGACACAGAACCTGGGTTGTCAGGTGTCGGTTCCTAATGATCCCGACTTTAGAGTGGACATGCGGTTCGGTGCCTAAGGGTCGGTTTATTTCCTACCTTAAGGCCAGAAAGCTTATTTCCAAAGGGTGTATTTATCATCTAGTTCGGGTCTAAGATTCCATATCTGAGACCCCAACTATCAGTCGGTCAGTTATTAGCGAGTTTCCTATGCTTCTCGAAGATCTTCTCGGAGTCATCCTAAACGGAAATAGACTTGAAGTGTAGACCTTCTCCGAATGCTCGGCCCATCTTCATCCCTCCTTGCAAAATGGCTCCAATTGATCTTAAGGAGTTGAAGGAGCAGCTAAAAGACCTTCTTGAAAAAGGTTTTATTAGACCCGACATCTCTCTCTAGGGTGCTCCAATCCTATTTGTACGGAAGAAAGACGGTACCACCTCAAATTGTGTATCAATTATCATCGGTTGAAAAAGGTCATAGTTAAGAACAAATATCCCTACCCCCGAGAATTGACTATTTTTTCGATTAGCTTGAGTGAGTTATTTCTCCAAGATAGATCTTGGAATTCGGAGATGTCATCAACTAAGAATCAAGATTATGACATACCGCTTGAGAACTCGGTAGGTCACTACAAATTCGTGTTTATGCCCTTGGGAGCGACTATGCCTGCAGCTTTCATGGGGCTGATGAACAAAATCTTCAAGTAGTATATAGATATGTTTATCATTGTATTTATCGACAACATTCTGGTATACTCTAGAAAAATGAGAAAGAACATGCCCTATCACTGAGGATAGTGCTTGGACGCTCGGAGACCTCTAGTTGTTCGCAAAATTTAGCAAATGCAAATTCTGGTTGAAGTTCATGACTTTCCTTGGTCACGTGGTTTCGGATGAGGGTATTCAAGTGGATCCTCAGAAGAAAATAGTGGTGAAAAATGGCCTAGACCTAACCTTCCCAACCAGAGGTAAGTTTCTTGGGTCTAGCCGGTTAATGCAGATGTGTTTTGTGGAAGGTTTTCCTCTATAGCATCCTCTAGACTAAAGTCGAAGGGTGAAATTTCAGTGGTGTGCATGTGAAGAAGCTTCGAGTTAAAGCTCGACTCACTACTACTTTATGTTGACTGTTGCTGCAAGGACCAGATGGGTTTGTAGTGTATTATATGATGCTTCGAGTTGGACTGGTTGCACTTACGTGCGGCGGGTAAGGTGATAGACTACGCCTCCCGGAAAACTTAAGATTCATGAAAAATTATCCGACTCGCAACCTAAGTTAGCGGTGGTAGTGTTTCGTTGAAAATATGGAGGCACTACGTGCGGCGGCATGATTCAATCTGGTGATAGTAGACGCTAGATGACTAAGTTAGCACACTTTCTCCTAGTTAAAACTATAGACTTATCGGGGACTATGCTAGGATATTGTCGGGAGTTAGTCCAGACTTAATGGGGGTGCCATTTTCCATTATTTCAAATAGAGGTACCCAGATTCACCTCTCATCTTTGGAAGTCATTTCATAGGGACTCGGTACCCGAGGTCCAAGCTCAAAACATAAACTTTCAAGCTGGGAATTGATGAACAAAGTGAAAGCCGGACTATCCAGACCTTGAAGATATGCGAGTGTGCCTTTGATCGATTTCAAGGATAGTTGGAATGACCACTTGCCTCTTGAGTTTCATACAACAACAACTATCACTCCAATATCCGAGATGGCTCCGTTTGAGGCATTGTATAGTAGGAGGGTGTGGGTACCTATCGGTGTGGTTTGAGGTTGGTGACTGCTCTGGTGGGCTGGAGCTCGGTCCATGAAGCTACACGAAAGTGGCTCGTAAGAAAGATTGAAAAGCAGCAGGAAGGCAAAGTCTTATGCGTGTAGAGAGAACAGAATTATAATTTTCTATGGATTCTTGGGTCTATCTAAATATTTACACCATGAAAGGGTGATGAGCGTTTTGAAAGAAAGGAAAGCTCTATTTGAAATGTGAAAAGTTTTCAGACAGAATTATTTGTGGATTCAAAGGGAATATTTCTCATGATTTTAGATTTCTTATTTATTCCTTATTTCTATAAATTGTGAAAGATTGTAGCTAGGCATAATTCTATAATTCTGCCCTAGTCACAGCTCACTAGAAATTAGAAACCTGTGGGTTCCGTGTGGCATGGTTCTATCAGTTTTGGGATGCACATGTATTTAATTTATGATATAATCTTAGTCAGAATCATGTCAGTCTAGTCTTAGTCCGATTTTTTAGCAACCTCCGTGTTGTCCGAAAAAATATCAGCTGATTAGTTTGACCACAGTTAATTCTTGAAGTGTCAATGGTAGCTCTCAATTATCAGAACTAGACTCAGTATTAGGTTTTAGTGGTTCTTTAGGCGGTCATGACACTTCCAGATAAGTAGCTCTGACCAGCCTTAAGACCCTAGCTTCATATTACAGTTTGTTCTTTAGACAGTTACGACGCTCCCAAATAAGCAGCTCTGACCAGTCTTAGAGCACCAGTTACAGAATCTGGTCCGATAAGAATCTCAGGGTACTTCCAGATTGGTATTTCTAACTTAGTCTTGGGCCCTAATTTTGAGCTATCAACTTAGTAGTCAGTCTAGGACTATTCAGTGGGAGTAGGACTTAGGACCGAGCGGACCGAGGTTCCAGCGCACCTAGGTTCCCAGAACTACGTTGCTATCGTAGGTTATATTTCATTGGCCTCATGAACCAGACCACGTTATCACTCACTTCATTCCTTTATACCCTGGCAAGGTATATTGGGTCCTACCGATGTGGTGTATACATCGGACTCCACGACCAGCTCACGTGGTTATATGTCGGTTATAGACTCTCCCACTAGTCATCTCAGTTCAGTCTCAGATTAGTCAGTTCAGATCATTTTAGTACAGTATTTCAAATTAGTATCTCAGATTTAGGGCATGTCTTTGACCATCAGACAGGGTCATTTTGAACATCTCAGTATATCACAGTTATTCAGTTTCAGTATTTTCAGTTGGTCATTGCATGTCTTTCTAGTTCAGTATTTAATTCCTTGTGTATGGTTTCTCTCACTTACTTATTACATTCAAAGTACTAACGCATACCTTTTATGTTGTATCATTTTTTGATACAGTTGCAGGCTCTGAGTCCCAGCCCTGTTAGCAGATTGCCTTCAGGAGTTCTCAGCTGCATCATTGGTGAGTCTTCATCTTTCGGAGACGAGGATTATTTCTTTCAATTATATTTTCTTTCAGTTAGATTTATAGTTAGCTGGGGGTTCGTCCCAGCAACTCATCAAATAGATGACTTTTAGACACAGGCAGAGTTTTCATATTTTTAGTTTTGCTTGCAATTGTATAAAACTTATGATTTTGTTATTTTTCATAAAAATTTTATTTTGTTATTTCAAAGCTTTCACTATGTATTTACTCAGCATGCCAGTGTTGTGATACACCATGGGTTGACGTGGGGTTACTTGTGACTCTAAGTACTATGTCTCATCCAGGGTATAGACCGGGGCGTGGCATTGTTGTGAGCATGTTGTAACACCTGTTGGTGTGAAATGAACATGCCCATCTGTCAGGTGCTTCATCTTGTAAGTATTTTGAAGCCTTTGGGTCAATCTACTGTATCTGCGACATGTAAGTAGTAAAATCTGTTCATTTATAGGTAGTTGTTGCATTGTAGAATAATGTATAATTGATACGAATTTGAACCATTTCTTTAAGTTTTTCTCCATGTGGTAGATGCATATCGCATGATGGCAATGTGAATACTCTTCCTTGATTGCATGCGATGTTGCTGAATGGCAATCTGAGAGAATTGATAGGTTATCCCACCAAACAAATGCTCTTTTTCATCTTTTTAAGGAACCACCCATAGATTCATTATTCTCAGAGTCTGTGATTCCAAATTGTAGAGGGAATATGTTGTTGTTTCCATCCTTTTCTACTACTATGAACAGTAAGCCACAATATTTTGACTTCAAGAATGTTGCATCCACCATCATTATTGATATGCAATATTTTCAGCCATCAATTGATGCCCCATAAGAGAAAAAGGCATATAAAAACTTGCCATCATCAACCCATTTTAACTTTATGTGTGTTCTGAGATTCCTCTCCTTCATCATGTGAAGGTATTTTGGCAGCATCTTGTAGTTATTTTCTTGCTTCCTCTAATCAAATCATAAGCATGTTGCAGGGAATGTCATGTCTTGTGGTAACCAATGTGCAAGCCATACCTATTTTTGATTTTCTCCATTATAAATTTGGGAGTAATCTCTTATTGTTTGTCACGTACAATCTTTATTATGTAGTCACATATGACCCTTGATGTTGCATTCCTCATTTCAAAGGTAATGAAGTCGACGGAGCAGGTGTGTCTTTTTTCAAATTTAACTACTTTAAAAAGTTCATAATTCTTCAACCTTAAATTGTGGAAGCATCAAATGTCGTGCTTATCAAGACACCCAATGTAAAAACTCTTTTTGTGATTTTTGCATCCTGTACTATTGAGGTCGTGTGATATCAACGTTACTCATGCACTTCTTAATATCATCCTTGTTTTTTGGAAAATAGCCTCCAAATATACCTCATTCAATGATGAGCTTGGTGTCAAAATTATTGTCTCGGTATGTATTCTCTTTCGCTTGATTGTCTTTTTAACGTTTGATGGTTCTCCTTGAGTTTGTTCCACTATTTGAACTTTTATTGAATTTTATGCTATGAAAGACTCTAATGGCATCGGAGTATGGATCTCTTCAATAATGTCAGCTGGCATATTATTGGATGTAAATTCTTTTTGATGTTCTGGTGTTGTGTTGGGTGTGAGATGTTCAATCTCTAAGGAACTTTCACTTGTCTGATTCTGGAAAGGGAGTCCATCCATTAGAAATGCTAATTGCATCTCTGTTTTCTTCATAAGTAAGGTAGAGTTGTTCTTGTGCATCAATTTCTTCTATCTGCTCTTCTTTTTTTGTTGTACCATACCGTTATTACCTGTCTGCAATGTGCACCGTTGAACCTCACTTGTAATATACTCTAGTATGAAACGGGAATTCTTGAAGCGACTATTCTTTTTAAGCAAATGCGTGTAAGTGTTAAGCTCATCATCATTTGTTACATGCATGTCTTTGGATGTTTTCTCATCAGTGTCCAACCATATGTTTGCTTATGTGTATGAGCCCAATATTTGTTTTCTAAATTCTCTGAAGGTCACACAATCTTTGACAAGTAATAGTTTTGTCTCATCATCAATATACTTGTACTTTGCATTCCGTTTATCATTAAAAGATATTATATGCAAGGTGTTTTCATAGTTAAAATTTCTGCATAAAGAAAGATTCAGTTGAACAAGAAACACTAATATTTTTATTGAAATCAAATGTACAACTTATGTCATAAAGCATAAATTGTAAAATGGTAGGAAGTTGTTGCATTGAAAAAACAAACGGAAATCATGTCGAAAAGCCACAAGTTGTGGTAGAAGGCGTAAGTTCTAGATTTTTTTTTAAAGATGTTGCATTGAGAAAAAAAATCATGCCCTAAATACTTAATTTAAGATGGAAGACATAAGTTGTTTTTTCTAGGGAGAAGTTATTGCGATTAAAAAAAATAGAAATCATGTCTAAAAAGCGTAATATAGATCACAAATTTTTGCAGAAGGCATAAGTTATATAGTGCACATAGTTATGCAAGTAAAAAGGTATAAAAAATCATGCACAAAAGCCACAAGTTGTGGCAGAAAGCCTAACTTCTAGATTTTTTGAATTATATTGCATTGAGAGAAAAAATCGTGCCCCAAATGCCCAAGTTATGACAGAAGACATAAGTTATTTTTTCTAGGGAATCTATTGCATTTAAAAAACAAAATCATTCCAAAAAGGCACAATATAGGTCACAGGGGCATAAGCTACAGACGCCGCAAGTTATTACATTGAAAAAAAGAAATCATGTTGAAAAGGCACAATCTAGGTCACAAGTTATGACGTAAGGCATAAGTTCTAGAATGTACACAGTCATGCGTGGAAAAAGGCATAAGAAATCATGCGCAAATACACAAGTTATGAAGGAAGGCATAAGTTATATAATGCACGCAGTTATGAATGCAAAAAGGCAAACAATTTCAATACAACAAATTATGCCACAAAGTACAAACTCAGTAGTAGAACTTACACCACAAGGCACAATTTTAGTGGATCAAGTTAATCGTCCAGGCAAATCAAATCATGCCAACAAACTCAACAACGCCTAAATTTTATTCAACAATTTGTACATTCAACTTGTAGGTAATGAATTATAGCATTAGATTTTAATCTGGTATATAATAACTCTTATACAAATCTTATATATTTACCTTTTATTCGACGTAATTTCAATAAGCACAGTCGGCAGCGGTGATGCGGTGGTACAAAGTGAGCCGGAGAAGCTATCTTGTTGTTGTTGATGAAGAGCTTTCAGAGAGAAAAATTATTTGTTACGCGAAGCTATTATGAAAAATTAAGATGCGTTTAGTTTATATATGTTTCCATATTATGGCTATTAATTTCATTTAATTTTTAAGTAAAAGCTGCGAAGGATAGAAGTTAAAATAAATTGTTTTGGGGGGAAAATTTTAAAGACTAGCCCTAAATAGGGGCATTCACGTGAATTGCCCCATTTTGATAACCCTAAATACCTATGCGGTTGAAATATTTACCAAGATATGTATTCTCAAATATCGTTTTTTCTTCTTTATTTTATGAGAAAATTATATTGTATGTCATGTGAGGCAATAATGTTATCAAATTTAGCCATATTTTAACTTTTTATATAATTTAGCCAATTTTCATGTATTCCTTTTCTTTCTTTTTTATTGGTATTTTTCTAAGTAGTAACACCATAGATGTTCATTGTTGAATCTCGAAGCTTCAAGGCTTGAAAATTAAATTTTCATAAATAAGCTTCATTTCGAGTGAATATTATTGTAAAAGATAGGATACATATTAAGGAGCCTAAATCTGAAATTTAGGGTGATTTGATATAATTTTTGAGGTGTTTGGAATGGATTTAGAGTTTGGATTCAAGGAAGAAAATGAAGTAAGTTTGTTGTATTATTATTATATAATAGTGTATAAACACTTCTTAAAATTTTATTTACGG
>JACEIK010000860.1:313925-327362 GCA_018107945.1 Datura stramonium
GTTATGGGTAGGTCGGAGCCCTGTTCCGACCATCAGTCAATTTACTCTTTAGAGGCTTTGTGGACTTAGTGTGTACGGTGTTATTCAGTTTGTGGCCTCGCCGGCTTATTATTTCTTGGTTTAGCACACTAATTGCCTTGGTTTCATTTCGATTGTTTACCCCATATTGTTGAGACCTTATGGGTCCAGTTTATTCTTTAGTTGATTATGACGGGTGGCCTGGCTGGCCTAAGTGTTATAGTTATAGATGTCATATAGACGGCTTTCCAGTCAGTCAGGTATGGGGAGCCAGTTGCGCCCTACCCCAGTTTTGGGACGTGACATTTATTGTGTGTTTACCTCGCATGAAAGGCAAGTATGACTTGATTTGGGTGATTGTGGATAAACTTATGAAATCCTTGTATTCTACCTATGAAGACGTCCCATTATGCTAAAATGTACCTAAAGGAAATAGTTAGGTTTCATGGTATCCCAAAGTTCATTACATCAAATAAAGGTACAAAATTTAGTACTCATTTCTGAAAATCTTTCCAAAAAGGTCTGGAACTCATGCCAATCTTAGCGCTGCCTTGAACCTTCAAACAGATGGGCAGGTAGAAAGGACCATTCAAACTCTCAAGGACATATTTCAAGTATGCGTGATTGATTTTGGAGGTAGTGGAGATGAGCATCTTCCTCTTATGGAATTGGCTTACAATAACAGTTATCAAACAAGCATCTAGACAGTCCTTATGAAGTTCTCTATAGGCAGCATTGTAGATTTTCAATTGGTTGGTTTGAATTGATAGAAGTAGATTATTGGGTCTTGATTCAGTTCATAAAGCTATTTGAGAAAGTGAATATCATTATAAGTCAACTCAAGATAGTTTAAAGTCGACAGAAGTTTTATATTGATATGAGGTGTCGCAAGCAAGAATTTGTTGTGGCAAAAAAAGTGTTTTTGATAATTTCACCCATGAATGGGGGGATGCATTTTGGTAGAAAGATAAATCTTGGTCCTCTTTTTAACCGAACTGACTAGGCTAGGAAGCTTGATGATGCTTTATGGGCATACCGTACAACGTTAATGATGCCCATTGGAATGTCCCCATATCAGCTAGTTTTTTGTAAAGCATGTCATATGTCGGTCGAGCTCGAGCACAAAGACTTGTTGGCACTCAAGAAGCTTATCTTAAGCTGAAGCAATGCCTTAGAGCTGAGGCTTGAACAAATAAATGAAATGGATAAGTTCCAGTTGAGAGCATATGAGAAGGCAGCCCTATACAAGAAAAATATGAAGATGTACCATGATCAAAGGATTAAAAAGAGGGAGTTCAGCCCCAGATACCTTGTGTTGTTGTTCAACTCTAGGCTCCATTTCTTTCCAAGAATACTTCAATCAAAATGGTCTGGTCCATTCAAGGTAGCACAAATATTCCCATCTGGAGTTATTCAGCTAGCAAACCAAAAAGGGGAACACTTCAAAGTGAATGGCCAATGTGTGAAGCAGTATTTTGGAGTGCCTAGAGATAAAAGTGTTTGAATTGGTGTACCTTGATGAAATTTGAGTAATCAAGGTACTCGAGTCATGTCGCAACGTTAAATTAGGCGCTACTTGGGAAGCAACCCAAGATTGTTGTATTTGTAATTTAATATAGCTGATTTTATATTATTCTTGTTTGAAAAGGGTGTTAAGTATGCAGGTACAAGCAATGCTAGATAGAGATGAGTGGACAAATAATGAGTCATCAGAGTGATGATGAGTCGTCACTCTGAGCCATAAAAATTGATAAAAAAGTGATGGCTATCTAGATAAGCACAACGACAGAGTTGATGAGCCGTCATAAAATCAACGCGTCTTCATTTGCTCCATCAAAGTTGGTCACATAGAAGTGAGATTCTGGATAAGGATGATGGCCAAATTGACGAACTATCGATTCCTTGATGGCATCAAAAGTGGCAATATGGAAAAACTTTCTTCATACGGATGATGGTGGAGTCAATGGACCATTGAATCTCTAACAGGTCGTTACCCATTCTGTCACCTATCAGGTATGTTTTTAAGTAACCCATGTCAAATCCAACCCAAAACCTTTTTCCCAGATTCAACCCAGCCCCTGATGTATTTAATTCAAGAACGTGTTTAAACGTTTTAACTTTCCCCCCACTACTATCACCATATAACCGCCATAGTCATTAACTTTAAATTACCCATCCCCTTTCTCTCATCTTTCTTCATCCTCATTACTTCCTAGTTCACCAATTCCCTAAGTGACTGTTCCAAACTCTTGGTTCGGTCAATTTCATTGATTAGGGAAAATTGTGCAAGTGTTTTCTTTCTCTCACTTTTAGAAAGGTACTCATGGCACTGAAATTCCAACCTACTAGGGGTGGCACATAGAGGATAAATGAAAGACCTAAACCAACACATAATCTTCAGGATGAACCTACTGACTCCAAAGAAGAGGTACAGGAGATTAGAGCTAAGGGACCAACACTAACCTACCAAACTAGATTCGTTGCTAGACAACAAGTTACTCCCAGTCTGAAGAGGGAGACGACTCTTCAGAAAACAAATCTAGTATAATGGTCCAGGGTATGACTCGGAGGAAGAGAGTGGAAATGAGGCAACAGCAAGTCCGGCAAGGAAAACTTAACCACTGAGAGGAGATTTCATCAAAGATAAAACACCAGGATTCCGGGAAATTGTGTGTTGGCAGGCCAAGGGTTCAGACAAATATTTTTAGGAGGGCCTCACCACCACAAGAAGAGGACATCTTAAGAGGATCTTTTCTAAGGAAGTTAGAATCATAGACTCTGAGTTGTCTGAGTACCCAGACATTGAAAGAGGGTACAAATTTTATGGCCTGGGTGGATGAGTGAGACACCGGGCTCATATTTCCCCAATATGATTCATGAATTTTATGCAAACTATGTAGCAACTCTGGATGATATGTGTAAAAAAGGACAGAAGGCGTCAGAAATGCCTATCTTCACCAGAGTACAAGTTTGTGGTGTCCCTGTTGACATCTCTGACAATACTATCAATAGGATGCTTTATGGACCCGAGTTTGCACCACCAACCTAAACTATGGAGTTCAACTACAGAATGAGAGAGCGACATAATCAACATCATGGTTGGAACAAGTTTCAATGGGTGGTCAGCACCCATGGTTAAAAAATCTCAGGGAAAAGATTTATAAGTCCACCTTGACATTCACAACAAAATTTTTGTAGGCAGTGGTGAGACTTTGAAAATTTCCTACTGAAGGAGATAATGTTTTGGGATAGGACAGGGAAAGTTTGGTGCCCAACTTGATGTCAGGGTTCCAAAATTCAATATGGGAGTATTTACAGCAGATGAGATGAAGGTCAAGGCAATAAAACTCTCCATATCGTAGTTGTTCGCGTGTTTGGGGACCCGATTGTGCAAAGAGGCTCATGTCCCAATATTAGTTGGGATAGATGTTGAGACTACATCAAACAAAAGGCATGGTTTGGAAAAATCCAAACATGAAACAAGGCATGACCTGTGACTTCATAAGTTGGTACCTAAGGTTTTTAGGCCTAGTGGGCAAACAGTGAGAGTGGCTGGAGATACTACTAACGTAGTTGGAGCAGCCACAGGGACTGAGCTAGCCTGCCTTGCAGCCCCACTCCCCATATCCACACCCTCTAATTCTGGTGTAGCTACAGCAACATAGGGAATAGAATTTACTGAGACATCGTATGCTACACCACAGTCCTCACAATATGAATTCATGCCAGCAAACTTTGCAAAGTTGGTCAGAAGAGCAGACAAACACAAGAAGTAGATGAAATTGTTCGCTGAGCTACTGGCCATCTTTATGGATAGAGCCATTGCATCTGCATTAGCACCAAATGAGAGCCTCTATGCTCGGATTAATGATATGGAGGCATGAGTGAATGAGAGACTGAAAAACTTGACTGTGCCAAACATAGCAAAGTTTGCAAAAAGGCCCAATATGACATTCTTAAGTTACACCAAGAGAGGCCAACCCCGAAGTACCCAATTTCAGTATTTGAGGAGTTAGAGGTGGACGAGCCCTTTATTGACTTTTTGGTAGAGTAGCCTAAAGCCGCAAGCAAATGCCCACAAGAGGGTGATGAGGATGAGGCAAAATCACAGAGGAAGAAGCAAAAAAAAGGGAAATAAGAGCGAGTATATTTTCTCGAGGCTTAGTAACTATCTAGAGCAGTGGAGGTATGAGCCCATGTTGGTGGGGCCTCTTCCAATTCAGCACCCGGAGCTATTGAGTACACTAGTGGTGTTGCAGCTTCTTCAAAGTCAGACCCTCCTCACTCCATCCTCAGCTACGGAGGCTATTCAAGATGACACTTTGAGCGCGTCGGTCACCACTAGCACCACTATTGATTTCCCTGGGCTTACTACAACCCATTATGTTATGCCAGACTTACAAGAATAGAGCTTCATAGGTATTTCCTACTTGCAGTCTTTTATTTTGGATATATGCATCAGGGACAATGCAAACTTTTTTTTATGGGGGTGGGGTACTTGTAAGTCTATCATAGCACCTGCGGGTTTTTGTTGATGTGTTTCTTTTCCCTTAGGTGTTCTATCTACTGGGATGTTTAGGTTGTTTTTTGTTGCTTTGTGGTTGTGTTTGTGAGAAAAAAGTAGGTAAACTTAGAGCAGTTGTTCGCAACACTCTCTTTTGATTAAATTGTTGGAATATGGGGATCCCTACAAATTTTAATGTGGCATGTGTGTATCTTTATAATATATTTACCATGTTATATATGTGCATGACATTAGTTGTATATAGATGTAGCAACTGGTGATTAAGCTAAAGCATAATATGCTAATTAGCAATTGATAGTGCAATTTTGTACCAGGTGTGTGTGAGCTAATTTGCTATTGTTCTTACCTTGTGCATGCATCTAGAACTTGTCTGGTTTATCTTGCTAAGGTCGTAGAGTAATTGACTAGGAAAGGATCATAGGTCATTTTTGTGATCAGTACACTGAGCCTATATGACTACCCAAACAAAGTTAATAATCCCTTGATCCCTGATTTTGAGACTAATTGACTCGTTCATTTTATTAGCCTATTTACCTTCCCACTTTTTTTAATAATGAACCTGATTTGGCCTTGGTCCCTCCTTGGATATTGTGTACCTCAACTAGGAAAATTACCTAAATTGAGGATGGCTACTATAAGGGTGCATAAAAAGATTGGGTATGAAAAGAAGAAGCTGATGGCTGAAAAGAAGGGGGTGTGGTATGGTTAATTAAAAAAAAGAAAAGAAAAACAAAATGCAAGTGAAAAAGAAAAAGAAAAGACAAGAAAATTAATGGCATTTTGAAGAGAAAAAAAATGCGAAAATCAAAGTGAAAACCACACCCGTGAGTTGAAAAGGAAAATGAGTATAGGAGAATAAAGGAGAGAAATAGGAGTGGAGCAAAAATATAGTGTAGTACCAAGGAGGGTTGAGTCAATTTTTCCATATGTATCATACCTGTCCCCAAGCCTGCATTACAAGACAAGAAAGTCCTATAATGATTATAGTCAAGTGTCCAAAAACTTGAAGCAGTGATAATAAGGGCAAGCTTATGGCATTCTTTGTGAATTTTTGGAATGCTTTTGTGGGAGTGAGTGTTTTATTCTAGTCCCTATGTAAATAACTTTGTATGTGAGTTGGAACTTCTTTGTGGTGAGGCCACTAGAAAAGCACTATTAATTGCTCGTTGTTAGGATGGTCATTGTTGGTGTATGCAAAGTTCTTTGTTGATATCATAATAACATCCTTAGATCCTCGAGAGCCAATGTGTTAAGTGAGTGCCATATGTACATGTTTTGTTTGTAAAAAGGGAGTTGTAATTGTGAAATAATCTATTTAAGCCTAACGACTGTTGTAGTTTATCCTAAATTCTCTTACCTTAATTTTGTGTCTTGTGTTTCTTGAAGACTGATGTTACCCAAGCACACGCAAGCGCACGTGGTCGTCAAGTAATATAGTATTATTTCCAGATATCGTTACCCATAGGGACTTGTCAATTTAATTATTATAAGGTTGTACTTTGATTTAACTAATCTACAAAATAGGTAAAATGAATATTGGTTTGAAAAATTAAACTACTAAAACATCAAATGTAAAAATTAACTAAAACGAACGCAAGCTAGATTGTATTTCAATAATGATGATAGACTAGGGCAATGGCACTTGGTTGGTTTCAGGTTGACTTTTCCTAACATAATTAAACTAGCATGATTCTTCCTACGGTTGTTAGTTGTTAGTTGCAAGTTATTATCCCATTCCTTGCCACTATCCCTAGATCCAAGAACTATTTCATGAACCCTATCACCTATATCCCTATGGTCCTAGGAGAACAACGAAACAAAGATTATGCCTACTAGTATTAAAACTAAACGGGGTTGAAGGGTATATCCCTATCTTCAACAACAACTTCTATTCTATCACCAATGGGTTCAAGGGTCTTTGAATTCATGTTCTGTATTTATTTTAAACCCTTTCGACTCCCTTTCCCAAGTTCAATCGAAAGACAAAAAATTACTTACAAGATGATCAATCTCATAAATAATAACTTACAAAAAATATATAAAAACTACCATAAAAGAAGAACCAAAACTAAATTTAATTAATTTTTCAAACAATCAACCATTCACCATGGTCACAACCCTAGAATATGAGTTTAGCCACTCATGGACAAGCGGAAAAACAAATATTTAGTCATCATCATGCGAAAATACGAAGTAAAGAAGAGAAAACCTAGTCATAGAACCTTGTCTTCCTTCCAAACTTCTTACAAGCTTTCTGAATGAACTATGGAACAAAAATGAGTAAAGACTGCTTCAAGCAGTCCAAAACTACTCCATGAAGTCAAAAAAACTACGTAATAAATGACCTAAGGCTTATATTTAGAGATGATCCTTCAAATGATGCTTTTACCCTTCAAGACTTGACTTAAAATTCAGCATTTTTCGCCCCGGAATGGGTCTGGCGCACCGCTCCTCCTATCTCACCACAGACTTAGTCAAATTTCAGCAATTTTCAGCTTCAGATAAGGCCTGGCGTGCCGCCCCAGCCTGAGAGTTTTTTCTCTGAAGTTTGAGGGTTGGTGCGCGGAACCAACCATAGCACCAGACAGAGATTTTATTTCTCTGAATTTTGGGACTTGGTGCGGGGCGCCGGCCATAGCACCAAACCTGTCGGATTCTCAAATCTTCATTCTTTGCATCATTTTGAGCCCATTTTGCTTAGTTTCCTACTCAAATTTTTTGTTAGCACATAAAAAACACACACACACACATGAATTTAAGCATAAATTAAGGATTATGAACTCAAAACATGATCAAATATGAGTAAAAACATGGAAAATGGGCATGAAAATATGCCCAACATCACCACCCCACACATACAACATTGTTCGTCCTCAAACAATTATTAAAACATACTTAAAATAATGTTTTACCATCACACTTGACACCTATATCAACTCATACTCAACCAACTAGCATCGAGCAAACATAAAGTGGTTTATCATCACACAACAATTCTCAACAAAGCACATAGAAAGATTTCACAATCAAGAACATGAAACCTCTATAAATGACTCATCTTTTTAACACAAAGGGCCAACATGTTTAAGTGTGACACATGCAACAAGTAGTACAACGAATTAGACCTCTTGTGCCCCTCACTTTTAGTGATGTTCCTCTCTCAACTTCATTGACATAAGACATGGAACACAATAAGTAAGGCATACTCACACTCACAAATGATGTAATACACAATGCAACTTACCATAGGCTTGCCCTTCATGTATGTTAAGACTACCTAATTGCTTCAAGAGATTAAGATCACAAGGATTTTTCGTGGTTGTAATGTCGGCTAAGGGATGGGTAGGATTGATATTCATTTTATAGTGACTACCACCCTAAGCACTTTTAAGGCATATTTCACTTTACTTGTCCACCACCTCTTTCCTTGCTTGTTCAACTTTCTCTACTCACCCTTGTCTTTTCTTTTCATGCTCCATTTTTTTTACTACTTGGCTGCTAGTTTTCTGATCATAGAATAACTAAGGGTTTTCCAATTAAAGCTCTCTTTTTCAATTCCTTAGAAGC
The DNA here is from genome assembly GCA_018107945.1 of Datura stramonium. NCBI lineage: Eukaryota > Viridiplantae > Streptophyta > Magnoliopsida > Solanales > Solanaceae > Datura > Datura stramonium. Next base: position 322,036 of record JACEIK010000860.1, read on the forward strand.
AAGTAGACAACAAAAAAATTATTTGGGCATCCATTCTTCTCACTTTTCTTTCCTTACCCCAACTTTTTATTTTTCCCTTAACATTATACTTCGGTGGACCTTAACTTTCAAGTCTCAAAGTTCCTAAGACTGCTTTGGATCAATAAGTCTAAGGTCTCAAAACGAGAGGGATTAAGCTACTATTGAGGCTAAGAAAGTATAAGGATTTTAGGCTCAAAGGGTTTAGCTAGGGAGAATGACTAGGAAGGTAAAATAACTATAGGAAAAAAATTGGCTTCTTCAAAGAAGTGCCTTGATCATCTCTCAACTTCCTATCAACCAGTTATCCTACATACACTAAGACAAGTTATAGATGCTACAATATATACATACAAAACAATTAAGCTCACCTCTCTTGACAATAAGAATCTAATCAGTTTCCACAGCTACACATTCACACAAGTAAATTTCATAATTAGCCCTAAGGATATGTTGAGTCAAATTAAAGAGATATATGTATCTCTCAAGGATTCTAACTCATGCAATCAAGATGACCACTCTATTTACTCTAGCATAGCTTCTAAGCAGAACATCAACAAGTATACAAGTGGATGACCTATGACTCACTCATAAAAAAAATTCAATAAAATGTGACAAAATTTCCCTTAAGGTGGTCATCATTGATCTATAATAGGGAAATGTCATTACTCTATGATGACTCACAAAAATAAAAAAATTACCCGATTCAAAGGGCTCCCCTTCGGAAAAGAACCGAGGCCATAAGAAAAACCAAAAAGTGGATGAGACATGCCATTTTTAAAAGTATTTCAAACAAAATATGATGGCGTACTCACCCTTAACCTCACAATTCTGGGAGACATACCCTCACCCCACACTTAAATCATTGCTCTGTCCTTAGAGCAACTAAAATTAGAGATCAGATTATAGTGAGAAAATACTCCCTACAGCCCTCTAGGGCCTAGCTATCATCATGTCTCTTAGATTTATGGGGCGCATGGATCCATACTTAAGCTCAAGACGTGCTCCTTAGCTTTTGTTTCGGGTACTCAGACTCCCCGTTCCCTACATACAAAACAAAAAACACAAAAGTGATAATACATGTAAAATAATAATAAAAATTACATTATTACAAGTTGGGTTGCCTCCCAAAAAGCGCTTAATTTAGTGTCCCAGCACGACACCATCAAGTTTTACCACTTTTCCTTCCATTTCAAGCTTATAAATTTCAGCCCTGGCTTCTTTTCTAATTTTCTATTATGCTCAAGGGGAGGTGGTGTAAAATGAAGAGACCAATAAGAGATGTTGCATCTTCCCTTCTTGGACCTTAAGTGAGGGATGTCATTGTGTGTCATTGGTATAATGAATTTATAATATAGGGGTGTTGTTCCTCATCTACACATTTCTCCATAGGCTTGGAAGGCTCTATTTATAGGTTTCCAACCAAACACAATATCGAAAAATGTTTAGAATGAGGACCAATACGCCCTAATTCCAAGATTGCATTATGCTTGACATCCTCACTTTTATTCACCTTCTCAACATCATCATCAGTCAACACAGATTAGTCTAATGGTTGGGATTCTTCTACCTGTCCCCCGCATTGGCTAATATCCATAACACATTGTAGTTGGGCCTCAGATGCCTTAACTTTTTCAGTCAAAAGACCCTGCAAGTCATGGGTACTTGAGCTAAATTGGTCTATCTCTTGTCTGGGATCTATTCTCCCTTCCACTTGAGGCTCCTCTTGAGTAGTGGCTAAGACTGTGACTTGCAAATCATTAACAAGTTGTAGCCTCACCCATCATCTCTGTGAGCTTGGCACTCATCCTTTTTAAGGCTCCTCCCTATTCAGTAAGCTGCTCCCTCATTACTTCCATACGCTCCAGGATCAGTTTTTCCATATTTCTTATTTGAGCAGGATGTTCCTCCTCTTCATTATTCCTGTAATCATAAAAAACAACAGGAGGATCGTAACGGAGGCTTGGGGAAAGTGAATAAAAATTTGGACAACCATTCCAATGTCCATCTAGACCACCACATACACCACAAGTATAACAGTGTTGCCACAAGTAGGGTCCTCCACAATTTAGACAAGGATCACTAAAATATGAATACCCATCATTCAACTCATTTATATACCAAGATGTCATGTTAAGAAGAGTGGTATAATACTAAAAAAAAGGAAAAATAAAAATCTATACAATATATATATAGTTGTGAAATAAAATTCGAACCTAGAAACGATTAAGTAATATTCAAGGACCCTAACAATGGAGCCAAAAACTTGATGTCACCCGAGCGCGCGCAAGCACACATGGTCGTCAAGTAATATAGGATTGTTAAGTCCAGATATCTTACCCACAGGGACTTGTAAATTTAATCATTATAAGGTTGTACTTTGATTCACTAATCTACGAAATAAGTAAAATAAAGATTGGTTTGGAAAATTAAACTACTAAAACTTCAAATGTAAAAATTAACTAAAACAAATGCAAGCTTGATTGTATTTCAATAATGATGATACACTAGGGCAATGGCAGTTGGTGGGTTTAAGGTTGAGTTTTCCAGACATAATTAAACTAGCATGATTCTTCCTACGGTTGTTAGTTGCAAGTTACTATCCTATTTCTTGCCACTATCCCTAACATCCAAGGACTATTTCATGAACCTTAACGCCTATATCCTTATGGTCGCAGGAGAACAATGAAATGATGATTATGCCTACTTTTATTTCAACTAAATGGGGTTGAAGGGTATACCCCTATCCTCAAAAATAACTTCTATCCTATCACCAATGGGTTCAAGGTTCTTTGAATTTTCGTTCTATGTTTATTTTAAACCTTTTTTATTCCCTTTCCCAAGTTCAATCAAAAACCAAAAGATTACTTACAAAGTGATTAGTCTCATAAATAATAACTTAAAACAAATAAATACAAACAACCATAAAAGAAGAATCAAAACTAAATTAAATAATTTGTCAAACAATCAACCATACACTATGGACACAACCCTAGAATATGAATTTAGCCACTCATAGACATGCGAAAAAATAAATACTTAGTCATCATCATGCGAAAATACGAAGTAAAGAAGAAAAAATCTAGTTGTAGAACCTTGTCTTCCTTCAGACTACTTACAAGCTTTCATTAATGAACTACAGAATAAAAATGAGTAAAGACTGCTTCAAGAAGTCCAAAACTACTCCAAGAAGTCAAAAAAACTACGTAACAAATGACCTAACGCTTATATTTATAGATGAGCCTTCAAATGGCGGCTTTTTCGCTTCAAGGCTTGGCTTTAAAATTAGCATTTAGCCACAGCAATGGAGTGTACAACCTCCTATCTCGACACAGACTTAGTCAAATTTTCAGCAATTTTCAACTCCAGATAAGGCCCAGTGGCCGCCCTAGCTATACCATCAGCTGAGAATATTTTTGTTAAAAGTTTGAGAATTTGGTGTGGAAGCGCCAGGACATAACACCCGATTGAGATTTTATTTCTCTGAAGTTGACTTTGTTCGGGGCACTAGCCATATTCCTTGCATCATTTTAAGCCCATTTTTCTTAGTTTCCTACTCAAATTGTTTGTTAGAGAATACAACATACACATGAATTTAAGCATAATAAGAACTTAAAACATGATCAAATATGGGTAAAAAAGTTTGAGGGCTGGTGTGGAGCGCCAGACATAGCACCAGATTGAGATTTTATTTCTCTGAAGTTGACTTTGTTCGGGGCACTAGCCATATTCCTTGCATCATTTTAAGCCCATTTTTCTTAGTTTCCTACTCAAATTGTTTGTTAGAGAATACAACACACACATGAATTTAAGCATAATAAGAACTTAAAACATGATCAAATATGGGTAAAAACATGGCAAATGGGTGTGAAAACATGCCCAACATCAAGGAGAAGCAAACATTCTAAGTTGAAGGTGCTGATGTGCCGGCATTTGACGGTGCATTTGATGCTTTTAACTACGAATAAATGTAAGTTCTTGAGCAACTTTTGTTAGATTTGGTTGTGCTTTTGTTGAATCTACAAGAAAAAATTCTCARGCTMAAGATSGTATGAAAAAGGCTTAGAAGGTCAAAGTGACAACAATTCCGACGGTCCGTCAACCTTGTGATGGCTCGTCAATCCCACCATAAGGCTTAAGAAGATCATCATGACATGCAATGGAAATTGATAGCTAATCTAGTGGCTCATCAACCTAGTGACGGAGCGTCAATGGTACCATAAAGCTTAAGCAGTAGCTGAATAAGAAGAGAGTTTGACAAAAACAGTGACGGACTGTCAACTAGATAACGGCCATCAAGCCTGGCGTCACTATTGTACAAAATATGATATCTACTGGGTAAAAGTGATGCTCCAAGTGACGGACCATCACCTTGTCGATGGGGCGACAACTTAGGCGTCAGACGAAAATCAGGCTTTCAATTTTGAAGTGTAATTTTAGATTGTCCTAGGTTATAAATGGAAGCTACTAGGTCTATTTTCAGTATTAGACTTTTGGAGAGAAAAACATCTTCTTAGAACGTTACTTTCAAAATTCTTGAAAAGATTTTGGCGTATTTTGGGAATTACAATCAAGGTTATATATTTTCTTTGAAAGTTAAATCTTTTCTTATAAATATAATTTCTTGTATAATTCCAATCATCATATGTGGATAAATTTCATCACTAGGGTTTTGTGTGATCCATGGTATATTAGCACGAATATGGTGATTAACGTTGTGGATTTTTAGTGCAAACAGATGCATTGTTACTTCTTTTGTATTGAATGATTTCTAATGGTTGCAAACATTAGAATAAGCCTTAGGTTTAACTTGCTTTAATAAGAGGTATAAAACCTAGAAAAAGGAGTAATTGTAAGGATTCGAGTTTTTTAACCCTCATTTAATGATTGATGTTGTAATAAGACTAATCATCTTAGGATAATTATCAAAGTTCTTTATTCATCACTCTTAGTTTGAGAATATAAGAGTGAGTTCTATCTAAAAAGGTTGATAAACATTTAGGTAGAATAATTGAACCGATCGCTTGCATTCATAGCATTAAATGAATCTACAATAGTTAATCACCTAGTGTTGTTAAGAAATCATGGTGATCACAACCCTAGTTTCATCTTTTCTTGGATTTAATATTACTCAATTAGAGTTGGTGTCTCTTGATTTTAGCTGATAGTAAAACTCAAACAATTTTTCCAAACCCCTATGTTTATGGAAATAATTGACTAACAGTAGATAATCACATAAGACTTAGTTTTCACCTTATTCCCTGTGGGATTCGGCCCCTACCTTGTTGGGTTCAGTAATTGACAATGAT
>JACEIK010000861.1:12839-44504 GCA_018107945.1 Datura stramonium
GAATATAACATAATATTATGAAACATGCATGTTGGATTCATACTGGACTCAATTCTCGACTTCTAGGTCCTTTATTCTAGACTTTACTCTATTTACTATACTATGACTGCTATCTTGCCGAAGAACTAGCTTTACATACCTTCGTTTCTGATTTCTCCCAACTGCATTCATATATATATAAATTAGAAAAAAATACGTTAATATTCTGAAATAAAATATCACTTTTAATATATATATAACCCAAATTTTTGCTTATCGAAATACGGTCGAAAACTCGCTATTTCTCGAAAGTCCAGAAGGGAGAAATACTCACTTTAGGGCTAGGAGTATGTTGACACTAATTTGGAGCAATTCCACTTACTTTAACTCCGTAGCACAATGATTCTCCGGCCAAATTTCACGAAACTAAATCCGTAGGAATGCTCCTTGCTGCTTAATACCTCGGTATCTTGAGTTAATTTGAGTTTGGACCGCGTTTAATAGCGTAAACGGAATAAATTTCATCGATTCACTTCGTGCCCTCTGATTATGATTTGTTCTCTGGAAATTATATGAAATTATCATTAAAAACTGAAGTGAGGGGTTTATATACTTGGGCTTGGGCAGGGCCTCCGTGACACGCTGCCATCGCGGAGGCCCTCCCTCCGTGACATGCTGCCATCGCGGAGGGGCTTTGCCCCGGCTCCTCCCGCGATGGTTCAACGAGTCACTTATCCGGTCTTTCCCCGGGCCTTTTCCTAGCATGTATGGCATTCAAAACTCTTAACCAACACGCGAATAGACCATCTACATGTCGAGAATTTAAGGGGTGTAACAATAAGATATCTATAAATCAATCAATAGTATACATTCTTTGAATTAAGAGTTTGAAAACTCAACCCGCTACATTCTACCTGTTGTTTTACGGTCTAATTTTATAATCATAGGCTAAATTATCATAGACAAATCTAAAATAATCAATCTAACCTAGTTGATGGAGTTATTTTTTTTACTCCTCTAACCCTCTTAAAGAAAATTTAAGGTTAAGGATTCCAAATTCATTGAATTCTAGGTCTCAAACTATCACAAAAACAATGTTCTACAATCGCATTCACCCTAGAAAGCATTAATTTTTCACTTTTAGGCCTTGGAATTAACACCTACTCATTATCATTTATATATCCCTCGCTTTCACAACTTAGGGTCACTATTTAAGTTCACACATTACATGTAGGGTGTTAGGGAATTGAAGACCTCTACTTACTGATTCTGAACAGCTTCCTTCAATTTCACCAAGATAGGGTCCTCATCCTGTCTAGCTTTAACATCAGTCACCAAGGATGATCCTGACCTGTTTTTCATAATTACTCCCCCATCTATCAAGTCAACCAAACTAACTCGCTACCTTGCAAGTCGATGCACATCCTTCACCAGCTCCTTTCTCCCCTAATCCACATGGGACACACTCTGCATAGAGAGTCTACTAAGTGTGTCTCCTACCACATTAGTCTTACCCCGATGGTAAAGGACACTCATGTCATAATCCTTAAGTAGCTCCAACCATCTCCTTTGGCATAGATTTAGGTCCTTCTAGGTAAACACCTATTGTAGACTCTTGTGGTCCGTAAACATATCCACATGGACCCCGTACAAATAGCGTATCCATATCATCAAGGCAAATACCACCACCGCCAATTCTAGATGGTAGGTTGGGTAATTCCTTTCATGAACCTTTAGCTGCCTGGAAGCATATGCTACGACTTTACCATGATGCATCAATACACAACCAAGGTCGATTCTTGAAGCATCGCAATACACCACTAACCCATCCGTACACTCTGGTAGAGTTAACACCGGTGCTGAATTAAGTCTAGTCTTCAACTCCTAAAAGATCCTCTCACAAGCCTCCGACGATTAGAACTTCACTTTCTTTTGGGTCAATTTCGTCAACGGTGCTGCAATAGATGAAAAACCCTCAATACATCTCTGATAGTAGCTACCTAAGCCCAAGAAACTTCTGATATTTGAAGGATTCACCGGTCTAGGACAATTCTTCACTGCCTCTATCTTCTGCAAGTCTACCTACACACCCTCACTAGACACAAAATACCCCAAGAATGCCAAAAAATTTAACCAAAACTCACATTTGCTGAATTTTGCATACAATTGACGATCCTTTAAAGTTTGCAACACCACCCTCAAATGAGCGGCATGCTCCTGCTCACTCCAAGAGTATATAAGGATGTTATCTATGAGCACAATCGCGAAAATGTCTAGATATGGCTTGAACACCCTGTTCATCAAGTCCATAAAAGCTGTAGGATCATTTGTTAGTCCAAAAGAAATAACTACAAACTCATAGTGACCGTACCGACTTTTGAAGGCTATTTTTGAAAAGTCACCTTCCTGAACCTTGAGATGAGAGTACTCGAATCTGAGGTCTTTTTTTAAAAGCACATGGCACCCTAAAGCTGTTCAAACAAGTCATCAATCTTGGGGAGAGGATACCTATTCTTGATGGTGACTTTGTTCAATTGTCGATAGTTCATGAACATCCGAAGGGAACCATCCTTCTTTCGAATAAAAATAGAATTGGTGCACCCCATGGATACTTGATAGGTTTAATGAAACCCTTGTCTAGAAGGTCCTTCAACTGATCTTTCAACTCCTTTAGCTCAGCTGGAGCCATTTTGTAAGGAGGAATAGATATAGACTGCATGTCGGATAGGAGGTCAATACCAAAATCGATTTCCCTCTCGGTAGGAATACCCTGTAGATCATCTGGGAACACTTTTGGATACTCACATACCAATGGAACTGACTTGATAGTTGGGGTATCCGACATGGAATCCTTAACCCTAACTAGATGGTACACACAACCTTTAGAAATCATATTTCTAGCCTTAAGATAGGAAATGAAATTACCTACAGGAACAGTTGAACTGCCTTTCCATTCAAAGACTGGCTCACCCGAAAATCTGAACTCTACCGCATGGGTTCTACAATTAACAGAGGCATAACATAAAAATAGCCAATCAATGCCAAGGATAATATCAAAATCAACTATGGCTAACTCTACTAATTCTGCCGAGCTGATTTTCTAGAAGGATTAGGACCGAGCAATTTTTATATACCCGTCGAGCTATAATTGAATAATCGAATGGAGTAGAGAATAAAAAGGGTTCTGATAAGATTTTGGGACTAATTCTGAAATTACTTGCCACATAAGGTGTCATAAAAGAAAAGGTAGCCCGTGGATCTAAGAAAGCATAAACATCAAGGTGGAAAGCTTGTAACATACAAGTAACCAAATCAAGTCTCCAGCTCTTGTCGGGACACAAGGGCATAATATATGTTCTAGCGTTGGCCACCAGTTGAACTAGTCGAAGCACCCTACTGGGAGGGACGTGCTACTGGAGCCGTTGAGCCAGCGGTTGGCATACAGGTTCCACCACCCTTGGTCTTGTTAAGGGCAATCCCTGAGTCTGTATTCGGGTTTTCCACACACCTGAAACAAGCGTTTAAGCCAAGTAAACACCTCCCTGGGTGATCTTGCCACACTTCGCACAGGTTGGAAAGGTGGGCTCTATCTGCATGCTACCCTGGCCCCTCGAATCTAAGGCCCTGCTCCTCTAATCACCTCGTGGTCTAGATGGTGTACTAGCTGCTTATGGTGCTGGAGCAAAAGACCTGCGCTGAGACTGCTGGCGATGTCCACCCCCCGATCTAGGCTGAGAAGTCCAATAAATGTTTGTCCTAGCCCTCTTGGCCTCTCTCCTCCTATATTATACCGCCTCCATCTGTTGGGCGTGTAAAATTATTCGGGGAAAATCCATGTCCTGATGCAGCATGGCGATCCTACAATCCTTATCCAGGTATTCCGCCACTCCATGTACAAATCTGCTCACCCGAGCTCTCTGATCTGCCACAAACTCTGGCGCATACTTGCATAATGGGTGAACTCCAAAGCGTACTCCTGAATTGACATGTTTCCCTGCTTCAAATTCACAAAATAAGTCACTTTTAGTTCGCTCATCTCATGAGAGAAGAACCGTTCTAGAAAAGTTGCATGAAACTCATCCCAATAAATAGGGCCTGCTCCCACTGCTCTACTATCTTTCTTCTATTTGAACCAGATATGCGCAACCCCTTTCTGCTAATAAAAAGCCAAGTCAACACACTCCCTATTTGTCGCCCCCATGACCTAGGTGATCTTCAGAATCTCGTCAACGAACTCATGTGGGTTGTCATCCACCTTTGACCCAAGAACTCTTTTGGGTCATCCTCAGAAAGTCCCTGACCCGAGCCGCCGCTGCATTCCTATTCTGAGGGAGATGCACCACTTGCTGTTGATTGACCTAGGCGTTCAAGGCCTGTGCTAACATCTGTATAGCTGCTCTAAATTTAGTGTGGGTAGCCAACTCTGGTGCATGCTCCTCATGGGCTGGTGGAGCCTGATAGTGCCCCTCTCCATTACCATTCTCGTGGCCGTTTCCGTTTCTCCTTTCATTCACTTGACGTGGAGGCATAATTCTGCAAACGTGTATATCACGAGATAGAATTATAGATAGACATTTAATCGCATGATATGAGATCATGAAAGAAGGAAATATTTTCTAAACATCTCATAGCCTCTTCGTCATAAGTGTGGCACGCTTCACATCCATGAAAAAGACTCTACATAACCCAACTTTTGGACACCCTAGGACACTTCGAACTTATTTCTCTAATACCAAGTTTGTCATGACCTGAACATAAGCCCGGATCGAGACACGGGACAAGGAGCCATGAGAGACTCCAAGTTGATCTATGGCATGAATATACATCTAACTCCATGAAGTAAAGCGGAAGACTTAACATAATAAATATGGTAGAAATCTAAGCATACATATAACCCAAAATGCAACATGAGTCTTAAGCTAAATAGAATATATTGTATGAAAAGCTTCTAAGTCTGATAAGTTGATGGGACGAGACCCTAACTAACTCCCTAAGTCTGAAACTGAAAATACACCAACATAACTGAATAAAAAAGGGGTCCTCGACAGATTAGGATTCACCAACAGAGACAGGTGCTAACTTTGAAAGCTGGCTAGTGACGGGGCTGAGTCTGAAGATCGGAGCCTGTATCATAAAATGATACAACGTAGAGTATGCGATTAGTACGTGGAATTTACCGAGTATGCAAGGTAAGTAAAACGGACATTAAAATACATAAAATATAATAAGAGTAGGACAACATGATCATAACAAAAAATCATAATACAACATAAGGCTCAAGGTTTTCAAAACATTCGTAAATCATTCATAATCATACTTACGAGAGAAAATCTTTATTAAACATGACTTGAGCCAAAGTATATAATCATAATCATGCATAAATCATGAGGAACAGAGGGAGATTCTTATAACTGACATATCCCATATATGCACACATGGAGCCCGACCTGTAAACCCCTAGTCGGGAGAATGTTCGTACATTACCAAGGGTATAACCATGAAAAGGTGTGATATCACTCATAAAAGGCCTATTCGGGCAAAGGGGACAGTCTCAAGGGAGGTCCACCATGACCTATAGTGGCACGTACTTTTGAGACTCGGGGTAAAACCTAGGCCCCGAACCTACTCAGTGTTAAATACTACTTCCAAAACATATATAGTGCTCATAGGATAATATACATGAAATTCATGGACTAGTAAAATCACGATAATCATAAGCATACTTGAAAATACGTGAACTAGCCATGAAATAAGGCACGTGACTCGGTCATAACCATAAATCATTAATCATGAGGTTCATGCATACTTGTTAAACATGTATATACTTGATATACATTTATGAATCATGAGTTTCATGCATACTTGTAAAACATGTATATACTTGATATTCATAAATTCATGATGAGCATTCAAGAGAAATCATATGATAAGTCATAAATTATAATGGGTTAATGAACATCAACATCAAAGTAGAATCATAACTTGAACTTCCATAAAACATGCATAATTGGGCAATAGGTTTGTAGAAATTTAAATCCATAAGTTTATAATTGAAATAGTTGTAAAATCTGCACACAATTCATAAAATAAAAATTGATACATGAAGGAGATTAACCCATAAATAGATCATAAGGATTTCATAAGAATTGGGATAAAATCCATAAAATTATCAATGGAATTTCATAAATTTGGGAGATATTGGGCATGGGTGTGAACAAATTCACCCATTCATAACCCTACATACCTGAGATGGACTAATTTAACCACTCCCTTGATTGCCCAATGAAGAATTGAAGAGAAGCTTGAAGGGGATTAAGTCTGATAATCTCTTAATCTCTCTAAGATTGCATGCATGAGTAGGAATAGCCTAGAATGAATTTTCCCCTCTTAATACTCACTATTGATAGCTTAATATGACGTAGTTTAGGCCTTAGGACAATAGAAATTACGGAAACACCCTTAATAAACTCGCAGGGAAAAACAGACTACCAGTCCCAATGAGAGACTGGATAAGTCGTCGCCATGGACCACGACTCATGGTCAGGACTCATGACGTACACTATCCAAATTAACCTAAGGCTTGCAAGGGAGGACCCTACAAATCGTTACTGATGACCACGATTCGTGGTCACCCTCGTGGTCCTCACTGCCCAAAAACCATTGACCCTTAACCCATCTTGACCACGGCTGACACAACAAGTTGTGGGGTCTTACCACGACTTGTGGTCATGCCCATGGTGACCCAAAACTATCAAATCCCAGAACATAAAGCCAACACCTCACCAAGATTCACCTAACGACTCGTGGTCATCCCCACGGGTCATAGAACGACTCGTTCTGTGACCTAGTGCAGATTTTCCAGTTTTCTTCATTTCAACTCCCAAGTCTGACCTTAGGGCTTTTAGGCATTACGGGAATAATGGGAGACTCGTCATATAACCGACATCACCACGATGGAGCTTACATGGTCCTGACTATCATATTCAATTGGGCAGAGCCATCCAAAGCCTTATCAGGGTTAGGGACGCACCATGATATCGACATCAAGCTTAAGGCTCCTTGGTGTAGGGGAAAGATCACAAAGGAGGTCCCAAATAATATGATCATACCTACATTGGCGCGTAGTTCTGAGGCATAGGGTTGACTTACCCTTAGCCTACTCGGTGCTAGACAATACTCCCAAAAACATGCATATGCTCTCCATCGTTTTTCAATGAAGTTGACCGTCGTCTAGTGACGAAGCTGAATAATCATGTACATATAAAATCTAAGGATCCTTGGCTCAAACCATACCTCAAGCTGAACATAATTGGGAATCTTTACTCCAAAACCATGTGGTAATCTAATTAACTTGAAATCATAAATCATACTTAAACATATGGGCTTGCCCAATACTTATTCATACTTGAATATACTTGATTTACTTGAAAACATGATCATAGACATGGGTAACTTGAAAACATGCTTTTCATCATAAATATCTGATCATACTTGAACATACATCATGAATATCAATTTTCATGAACTTCACATCATAAATTTCAATTTTCATGAACTTCTCATGGATGGGCATTATAATTTATAAAACTTTAAAACATGATTTATAATTGAAACCATCATAAAACTTGCCTATGAATCATAATTCAATAATAGAAACATACTTAGATCATACCCATGTAGAAACAAAGGAAATTCATGGATTAGGTTAAAACCCCATATGATCAATATATAGATTTTCATGAATTAGAGAGGAATTGGGCATGGGTGTGAACAAATTCACCCATTCATAACCTTACATACCTGAGAGAATCTGATTCTATAATTTCTCTAATTTCCCAAGGAAGAATTGATGAAAATATTGAAGAAATTAAGCTTGATCACTCCTCTAGGCTTGTAAGTTTGCATGCATTGCCCAAGTGATCTCAAGTTCTATTTCATAGCTTAATTTAGTCGGGTTTGTCTAATTATACACTTACATTCATATGCGATTTTGTGTAAATTTTTGTATGCACTAACCAACATGATTAGTCCTTGTTTTGTAGGTTTAAAATTCATATGAGAGACTAAATAATGATGGGTGAAGTGAAGGAAATGAGTGGGGAGTGAATTGCGAAAGATGGCAGAAAAACAGTCCATTGCAAGGCTGGTCGCGCAAGGTAGCGTGCCATGTTGTACGTGTGTCGCGCCCAGTGCCATGCCATGCTCATGCCATGCACACGAGATGCTGCCCTCCAAGGTGCTTGCGCGCCAGTGTCCATGCCACGCCAGGCACTGCTGCGCGCTGCAGGCCGTGTCACGCTGGCCATCGCACGAGAGGAGCTCTATGCCATGTCGTGTGTCGCACAGGCACTTCGCATAACCAACCGAGGATGCAAGTTCCAGTGGGCATACGCGTTACCTCCATGGCACCGAGGAAAATTGGCGCGTTCACCTCCGTTCCACGGAACCATTCCTTGATTGGCCAAAATTTGCAAATTTCCCATTTACTATAAATTAAATCCTTAGCTTCTAAAATCATTTGTCATGAAATATTTTCTGGAAATCATAGAGGAGCGAAGGGAGAAGTGAAGAACTCACCTAGGGTTCACTAATTTTACATTCTCTTTTACCTATTCTTGTAAGTACTCTACTTTAATGGTTTTTTCAAGTTTGTGTACGAACATGAGTGGCTAAAACCCTTCCCCTAGGGTTGAGGCCACATGATATGATTGTAATGCATGAATTCATTTTTGTTTGAGTTGTTAATTGTTGTTTTGTCTTAAATTCTTTATTGTGGTTGTTTTTATGCTTGATAACCATTAAAACATACATGTTATGCTAGGTAAAAGCTTGAAAGAGTAACCCTAGGTAAGAACATAGGAATGGAGGGAGATAGTTCTTATCTTTCGATATGATTCACAATTAGGATAAATAATATACCTAAGCGGCCTTGCTTGGTTGATAAAACGAGATGATAGAAAGACACCGGCTTAGAATTGTCACTCCACCACTCGTAGAAGTAGTTGTGAAGCTAAGTTAGGTTAAATGATTAGAGGTACGAAAGTCCCTTATCAAGAGCACAAACCCCGTAAACCACATCCATGTAGTTGAATTACCCACAAACTAGGATGTCACATCCCCGCTCAATGATGTAGTTGTGAGGCTAGTTTGTCGTGTTTATAAGCTCGAGAGACCATGAACATCGCATTTCCAACTATGTGAGACAACAATTGATAATTTCATACTCGAACCATTGCAAATTGTAGCATTGCATGATTATCAAGCCTTAGCTCTAGTTGCTTCTTATATCGTTTCCACATTATTTTATGACCACCCCTAGACTTAATTAGAATTTACCGGAATTTCTATAATCAACACTTGTGAGGTTAATTTTAACAGTCATACTTGATGATTTGCTGAATCAGTCTAGTCCCTGTGGGTTCAACATTCGGCTCTTAAAAAGGGCCACTATATTACCTGTACGACCGCATATGCTTGCGTGTACGCTGGGCGCAATCATGTTTTTGGCGATGTAGTCAGGGACTGGCATAGTTTTGTGAATTTTTATATTTTTCTATGAATTTTAATTTCCATAAGTGTTGAGAAACTTGGTCTTAGTATGCTATATTGCATGTGACAGGTTGTCCTTGTAGAGCTGGAAAGGAATAGAGAGCTGGTGGAACCGTTGTTGGAACTTGAACATCAATTGCATTTGCTCAGGAGAGAAGCTTTAGAGCGAAAGTTCAAATGACTACGAGAGAAATTACAAAAACACCAACCAGCAGGGCAAGCAGAGTTGTTACCTGAAACCATGGAAGCCCGACTAGTTAACGAAGTGGAAATCCCATTAGCGACAAATGTGACCTCTAGTATCCGAAAACCGGAGCCTGGAGGGAACTTTGAATTGAAACAAAATATGGTGCAGCTGTTACATTCTAGTGGCCAGTTCACTAGGAAGACTCATGAGGACCCACAATAGCACTTACAGAACTTCTTGGAGATCAGTGAAACCTTCATCCTCACCGGAGTGTCAATTGATTATGTCCGACTCACACTCTTCCGATTTTCATTATTGGGAGAGGAAAAGAGGTGGTTGCAAGCTGATCCACCAAATTCCATTACTTCTTGGGACGACATAGCAAAGAAGTTCCTCATCAGATTCTTTCTTTCAAGCAAGAATGCCAAACGCAGGAGTGAAATATTCAACTTCAAGCAGAGGCCAGAGGACAACTTGTATTTGGCTTGGTAGAGATTCAAGTCACTATTGAGAGACTGCCCCCATCACCAGCAATCTAATTAATTGTTAGCCCATAACTTTGTGGAAAGTCTAGACCCACACACCAAAATTTTACTAGACTATGCATCGGGTGGGCAAGCATAAGAGAAGACTTATGATGAGTTGTACACTTTGTTGAACAGGATTGCTCAGGGAAATCCAGAGTGGCACAGCGAGTCATCGAGAGGGGCAGGAAAGAGAACAACAGGGATGATAGAGGTGGATGGTGTAATGCCTTGGCAACATAGCTAGTATCATTTCAGCATCAGATTATGACTCGGTTCAACAAATTCAATATGAACCAATAGCAGGGACAAGTGAATACAGTTCAATAGGCTCCTTGTTGGTGTGAAATCTACGGTAATAATGGGCACAATGAAGAATCTTATGGGGCCAATCCTGAATAGCTCAACTTTGTTGGGAATGTTCAAAGAAACAATCTAAATTTTGGGAATAATTATAACAAGAATTGGTAGAGCCGCCCGAATTTTTCTTGGGGTGGAAACCAAAGTCAAACATACTAGCAACCTCAACAACAGCAGTAGAAAAAGCAGAATTGTGGCCAGTTGAGCAGCAACATTGTAGAAGATTATGGCAACACAGACCCAATTAGCAGAGAACCAGGCGAGGATAGCATTAGATTTGAAAAATAAGCAGTTGGCCACCCGCAATCTAGAGAAGTAGATGGGTCAAATAGCAGCTGCTCAGCACACCAGACCTCAGGGAGCGTTACCTAGTGACACAGATACAAACCCCCGACAGGTCAAAGCCATCAATGTGAGGAGTGTAAAGCACTTGGCTGATTCACTGCCGAAGGAAAATTAACATGAGGTGCAGCCCAAGCTTGTTAGAAAGGGACCACCAACTGACAAGGGTGATAATCAGAGTGTTTTGCAACAAAATGCACAATCATCATTGCAGCCAGTACAGAGACCACCTCCACTATTTCTGTAAAAACTCAAAAAGAGCAAGGAGGAGGAATGCTTGAAAAAGTTCTTTGATATTTTCAAAGAACTTCACATAAATTTGCCTTTGCTTGATGTTTTGCAGGGATTTCCCAAGTATGCGAAGTACTTGAAAGATGTGGTGGCCAACAATGTCAGATTTGTAGATGTTTAGACAGTAGAACTGACTGAGGAGTGCAACCACGGGGTAATGAGCAAGATATCAAAAAGCTCAAAGACCCAGGGAGTTTTACCCTCCCTATACAAATTGGTAAAGCTGAGGTGTTAAGAGCTCTATGAAATTTAGGGGCAGCAGTTAATTTAATGCCCCTATCTTTGTTTAACACCTTGGGGTTGGGTCACTGAGACCAACAAAAATGATGCTGTAGTTGGAAAACAAGTCGCGAGTGGCACCAGATGGGATAATCGAGGACCTTCTCATCAAAGTGGGTAAATTCATTATACCCGCTGACTTCATTATATTGGATTTTAAAGTTGATGAAAAGGTACCCCTGATCTTAGGACGACCATTCTTGGCCATTGGAGGAGCAAATATTAATGTAAGAGTAGGGACCCTTAAAATGAGAGTCGACGATGAAGAAGAACTCTTCCGGGTATACCAAGAGATTAACCCACCCACACACTACAGAGACCTTTGTAAGGTCAATGTGTTGTCAAAGGCTAAGTGTGGGGTGGCAGATTCCATAGGTCCACGGCCGCATGAGATGATAACTTTTCAGCCCGAATCTGATGGAGGGCTTCAGTTAGAGAAGGAGTTGGAAGAAGAGAGGGACAGAGTGGAGGTTGTTCCCTCAAAAAATAAAAAGTGACAAAGATGGTTCTCGAAAGGGAACACTGATTTGAGGATGTCCTGAAAAGGATAGTCCACGTCGTGCCGCGACATAAAATCAGGCGCTGCTTGGGAGGCAACCCAAGTGTACCACAGGTACAATTTTATTTTTCCTTTGTGTTGATTTTATTTATTTTCATCTTGTTGTTGTTTTTGGTGGTGAATTAAGCACAGATGGAAGGGAAGTTTGAGTACCCTTGGAAGAGGAAGCTAAGAAACATGAAATAGGAAAACTGTGGGGTCGATAACTCACTTGTACAAAAATGATGAAAAACATGTTGTTATCTAGGCCTAGAGGCCTCAGGGAGTATTTCTCACTCTTGTTGAATTTTAATTTGATGCGTTGGGGACTTAGAATATTTTAAGTGTGGGGTGAGGGAAATTTCAAAATTTTTTGTGCTTAATAGTTTTGGGTGGAATTAGTGCTTTGTAAGGTATTATTGGATGAAAAAGTTGAGTTGAACATGCTTCACCCACCTGTTGGTTTTTCTTTTCGGTTCTTTTCCGACGGGGGGCACTTTGAACCGATGAATAAAATTTTTATTTTTTTATACATAGCTTTTTTAGTCATAGTTAGGGATTTTTTCTAAAGATTTATGGGTGATGACCGTCTTGAGGGAATATTAGTCAATAGGTTTTTATTTTTGAACCCGTAGTTGATTAATGGCCTAATGTTCCTGTTATGAGCTATAGATGATTGTGAGATGCAAATGTTATAAATGTTGAAGCATGTTAGCAAATGCATAATGTTGTTTGAGACAACTAGGCTCTTGAATTTGACTAGATGTGTGTAAAGCTAAATTTTGCATTCTTGTGATTTGCTGAGATAAGAGTCTGTGGAATTTGTCTTGAATTGAGCATGTTCTGTGTGTGTAAGGTTTTTGAATATTCAGTGCTATTGTGTAGTGTCTATAACTTTCTTGGTGTATATACAATGCGAAATGAAGGATGTCGATTGCATGAGATGATTTAGGGATTTCTTTGAATGAACCTAATTTTTATCCCTCGCTTTACCTACCTTGAACATCTGATCCTAGTTAGCCCCAATGAACTTTTACACTATTCCTTTCTAGCCACAAAATGAGCTTATTCTTTTGTTTTCATCAGCGTTGAATTTGATCCAAAACTTCTAAGTGCTTATGTGAAATTGCAAAATAAGTTAAGGAGTGAAAAGTGAAAGAAGAAGGGAAATATTAGTTGTGGGAGTGGAAGAGAAGACTAGAGGTGAACTTGTTTAAAAATGAACAAGAGTTAGTAAGGAGTTAAAGAAGAAAATAGCGAAAAAGAAAATCAGAGGAAAAAGTGGTTTAAGAAGTCCTTACTAATAGCTAAGTGTGCATAAAGAAATGGGGAAACGAAAGAGGAAAATGGGAGTAGAAAAGTATAAAGGTGAAGTAAGAGGAGGGAAGTTCTTAAGGACAGTGTGGTGTATTAAAAGCTCTTAGGGAAGATAGTCACTCTTATTAGCCATAATAGTACCTACCCACCCTTAGATTAAATTACAACCCGATAAGTCCTACTTGATCTTACTTTCTAACATTCTTTAATTAGTGGAGTAAAACACTAAGGGAAAGATTATGGGTCAATACACATGGCATGTGAATTCGTTGTGAGAGTAAGCTTATTTCTTATCCATATACCCCTACATGTTATAATTTTAAAACATATGAGCGAAAATGGGTAACTCTCTTGTTGTCAGGGTACATGTTTAATGAAGGATAAAATTCATGTCGGATTTATTGATCGGTTAATTTGAATGAGTTGTTGAGATTGAGAGTTCATTCTTGACGCTGGGAAGTCTTAACATAGTTATATTTTATTTTAATGGTTAATCTTGCATGTTGTATTTTTAACTTTCTATCTAAAACAATGTTGTAGCCTTAACTTGAATTGTGTCGCTTCAATTAGCTATGTTTGATTCTTCATGTTCATGAGATGTAAAAGATTTTTTCGATGATGAACAAGGATTTTAGTGTGGGGCAGTGATCTTGGGCATAATTACATGCCCAAGTGCTATTTCACAGCTTAATTTAGTCGGGTTTGTCTAATTATACACTTACATTCTTATGCGCTTTTGGGTAAATTTGGGTATGCACTAACCAACATGATTAGTCCTCTTTTTGTAGGTGTAAAATGCATATGAGGGACTAAATAATGATGGGTGAAGAGAAGGAATGGAGTGGGGAGTGAATTGCAAAAGATGGCAAGAAAACATGCCATGGAAAGGCTGGCCGTGCCAGGCAGCGTGCCACGCTGTGCGTGTGCCACGCCCAACGCCGTGCCATGCTCATGAAATGCACGCGAGATGCTGCCCTCCAAGGTGCCTGCGCACCAGCGTCCGTGTCACGCCAGACACTACTGCACGCCGCAGGCCGTGTCACGCTGGCAATCGCGCAAGAGGAGCTTCGTGCCACGTCATGTGTTGCGTAGGCACTTCGCACAACCTGCCGAGGATGCAAGTTCTAGTGGCTTCATCATGGGGAACTACACGAGTCGTTACTGGTGACCACAACTCGGGGTCTTCACTACCAAAAAGTCATCTTCCTTCACCTCATCCTTGGCCACGACTGAGTCAACGTGTCATGGTGCTGACCATAACTCGTGGACATGTCTGTGGTCACCCAAAACTCAAAAATTTCCATAATAAGTCTAGCACCTCACAACGAGTCACTCCAAGACTCGTGGTCTACCCAATAGGTCATAAGAAGGCTCGTTCTGTGATCTGGTGTAGAAAATCCTATTTTCTCTATTTCATCTCCCGGGTCAAATCTTAGGGTTTTGGGGGCATTACAACTTACGGGTCATGATGAGGTTTAGGGGTAAGGGTAGAAAAAATATTTAGCTCTTATGACTGGAACCTCCCTAATTCCTTTTTGTGAACACTTTTAACCTCCCATCAAACGCTTTAGATCACTCCGCCTTATTCCTCTTTTTTCATTCATCTTCATCTGTTATTTCTCAAAAGCCCTCCTTGTAACTCCTTTGGCTCTCACATTAAGCCTCATCTAAGCAAGAGGTAACACCATTGCACTATTCTTTATTTCCTTTTGATGATTCAAGGTTTCTCAACCCATCATTTCACTCATTTTGATCACAAATTGGAGCTACCTAATATTTAAGATAATCATATTTCTCCCTGTCACGCCCCACCTTGGGAGGTATGACTAGCACCTGGTGCCCTACTAGGATCTGAACTGGCCTGATTGAGCTTATGAACCTCTGGTGCATGCCTAATCTTAAAATTAAGAAAACAACGGGTTATATCTCGGTTGTAAACACACCCCTCGGCAGAAAAGGCCTTATAGCCACTTGTAAAAGAAAATTGATAACCAGAAACAGGTAATAATAGGGAATCCTATGCGGGCTGACAAGACCACCATGATGTCTAGCTATAACTATAAAGTAAATCCAGCACTAAACTAAGTTATGGCCAACAAGGCTGGTAACTAAAATCTAGACAAGGCCCCACATGGACAACACGTAAAATAAAGCATACACAGGCCCCACACGGCCAACAAAACTAACCACATGGAATCTGAAACAATCTGCAAGCCACTAGGAGTGATATAATGGTCGAGACAGCCCCGACCTACCCATAAATTGTACAAACAAAAAGAGTAGTCCTTCTAGATATTAGCTCCGGAGGAATGGAGTTGACTGCTCTGCTAACTCTGGCGGAAAGCTAAGAAGACCCTGGTCCACGTCTGTCGGCACCTGCATGAAAGTAATGCAGCACCCTAGAAGGGCGTCAACACAATATATACTGCATATGCATGGCAGTAACTGTAAATAACTGAATAAACTAAAAGAAAACTGAAAATAATGGAAGGAAAAGAATAGAGTTACTACCTGAATAGCTAAACATCCTGTTTCCTAATCGATCAGTAACTAATGCAAACAAGAACCATACCTGGCCCCCACAAGCCGGAAGGTACAACCAGCACAGAATAACCCACCCGGGGCCCCCTAAGCCCTAGCGAGTACAATTCAATCTAGACACCCCTACAAGGTTACACTGAGTCAACTAGAAGCTATAGTCGTCCTACCAGTCCCCTGGGTCTACAAATGAGCCCACTCGACCACAAAACTGTAGTTGTGTCTATGTCCAATGAACTCTCGATATTTTCACCCTGGGCACCAAGCTCGACGAGGGTGTGGTACCGATATAACATATAATAGTCCATCCATGGAATGGACTGTATGAGGACCTGGGACCCCATCTTCGTACCTCACGGATGCCATACCGCTCCTTGGAGCAAAGTTATCTCTCCCCTAGCGGGCGTCGACAGAGCTAGTAACCGTGGGGTTGGTTATTGAGGGCTATGCAGGGCAAAGTCAATCCCAAACTAAACATAGAATATTGGTCTCAGATAATAAAAACAGCTAATCATAATAGATATACTTCTGGCTATCTAACAGGGATTCAAACTGAGCTGTAATATTAAGGAAACTAAATTGCCGAACAAATTTTCCTTAACATACCTGTATTGCCAATTTCTGATTAACTGATGAGTTTCAATTCGTATTCAATAGCTCTTTCCAAATGTAATCCTATTACTGGGGGAATGAGACTAGTTTCAGTACTAAATTTGGCAAAAATGATAAATTTTGATACTAATATTATCTATACTTCAGCTTAACAAAATACAGCCGAAAACATATAATTTCCCGAGACTTGAGAAGGGAGAAATGTTTACTTGAATCCTGTGATCATATAGAAATCAGTTTGGAGCAATTCCGACAACCTTGCTCGGTGGGGCTATGATTTTCTGGGTGAATTTTGAGAAAGTAACTCCTTCGTAATGCTCACTTCAGGCTTAGGATTCAATACCTGAAGTTAATCTAAATTTGGACAGAGCTTGGCAGTGTAATTGAAAGAAAACTATATGAAAATGGACTTTTATACTCTCTCTGGCCAAGGGTCTATTATTATGAAATGAAACAAAATGAATCCATTTAATATATACAACATTTTGGGCAGTTGACAGGGCTTCCGTGGCACGGCTCGCAACGCGCCAAAATACGGGCGTGCCGCAGCGCCCAATGGGTAGGGAGGGGGTCTGTGACACGCCGCCCCTTTTGCAGCCTCCTCCGACCTTCTCCCTTGCATCCCCGATCCCGCGCTCGTTCGACCTTTCCCAGGGCCCTTTCTCGTACAATTAGTACTCTAAAACTCTTGACTAACATATGAATATGTCGACTTAGACAATAGAAACTACGGGGTGTAACATCCTCCCCCTTAAGAACATTCGTCCTCGAAAGTCAACAACAACCTATAGGAGTTTAACTCTTTCAACTATTGTTCTGGAAATATTTCGGCAGAGTCTCCCCTGTAATATGGACTATCTGAAAATCCTAAAATGCAGAAAATTCCAACACAGGTATTTCAAATAACACTATAAAATCTCATTCACAGTAAGATGATAGACAACTGAGCATTACACATAACATAAATCATAAACAAATAACTGAATCAACAACCTTACCTTAACTGCATGGTCTGGACTAATCCTAGAATAAATTAGGATACCATGATCTTATATCATCTTCGGCCTCCCAGTCCATCTCTTCCCTATTCTTGTTTCTCCACATTACCTTAATGGAGGCGATATCTTTAGTTCATAACCTGCGAACCTGCCGATCTAATATGGACATTGGAACTTCTTCATAAGCTAACTCCTCAGTAACATGGAAGTCCTCAATGGGTACAACTCAAGATGGATCTCCTATGCATTTTCGTAGCATAGATACATGAAAGACCGGGTGGACAGATTCTAACTCTGAAGGAAAATCTAGCTCGTATGCCACCTAACCTATTCTCAGGAGGATTTGATACGGGCCAATAAACCTAGGGCTAAGCTTTCCCTTTTTACCAAACCTCATTACGCCCTTCATTGGTGAAATTTTTAGAAATACCCAGTCGTCTACATTAATTCCAAGTTTCTACGTCGTACATCAGCATAAGATTTCTAATGGCTTTGAGCTATCAGCAAGCGTTCTCTAATAAGTTTCACTTTCTCCTCTAACTGATGGATAATGTTTGGTCCATTTAGCCCTGATTCTCCAACCTCAACAAACCAACTGTTCAGGCCTAGGAACCATTACTGGTCCCAACGAGTCATTGTGCCAACCAACGACTCGTTGTGTGACCCGTTGATCCCCGATAAGCAGTTTGAAGACTTATATCTCAGGGGAATTACTGTAACTTTCCACCTTTTTAATCCCTAAACTACGTCATTTTGGGCACGTTTTGGAGTGAATTAAAGGGATGATCGACTTAATCCTCTCATTTTCTCTCAACTCTCGATTTTTCAGAGTGTAGAATTTCAGATAGTCAGTGTAGAGCTAAGCTAGGGCTTCCAGAGTTTTTTAATATTCTCCAGATTTCTTCACGAGGATTCTTAACCAGGTATGTGGGAATTCATCAAGGGAATTGTCCTTCCCTCTCGCCTCAAAATCCTTCTGTAATTCTTTATCAGTCTTAGTGATGAATATCAGAAATAGGGTTTGCTTCAGTCTGATTATGACTATTCTTATGGATTGAAATTCTTGTTAATTCTTGCAATATTTTCACTATTTATCTAGCATGTTGTTACTCTCTTAATGAAATATTATTTTAGCCCTAGTTTTATGAAGTGTATTATATTTGGGTCTTGCATAGTTGATTTGATACTATTGTTGCTTGACGCTATTAGTTCTTGAATTTCCATGTTATTACCTACATGTAAGTTCACAGTCAGTTTGCATGCTTGTCTAGTCTAAGTTAGAAATTAGCATTTTCAGTATCTCTTAGTAAGTCAGCTTATCAGTTTGACAATGGCCAGATCATAAGGAGTTCAGCTCAGTAATACTCCCCTAGTTTCAGTATCAGATATCAGTCAGTTCTTTAGATGGTTACGACGCTTCCAGATAAGCAACTCTTACCAGTCTTAGAATGCCAGTTTTTAATTATCATATCCTACAGACTCTCAGGTTACTTTAAGATAAGTAGTCCTGACTTAGTCCAGGACCCCAACATCGAGCTATCAGCTTAGTAGTCAAGTTAGGACTATCCAGTAGGAGTAGTACTTAACACCGAGCGGGTCGCGGTTCCAGCGAACCCAGGTTCCCAGCCAATAATGTTGTCTTCAGACGAGCATAACTTTTTACTCTGTACTCCTATTGACGGGTGGTTTTTTCGCT
Source organism: Datura stramonium (assembly GCA_018107945.1). NCBI lineage: Eukaryota > Viridiplantae > Streptophyta > Magnoliopsida > Solanales > Solanaceae > Datura > Datura stramonium. The sequence goes on from JACEIK010000861.1 coordinate 32,050, forward strand.
GAAAACTACCCAAGACATTTCTTATCATATTCACTTAATCACTTTACTTACGATAAACGTGCAATTACTTTAATTACTTGACGTTAACATAATTACAACACTTTCAAATGAAAATTTTTTTTGGGGTGTAACAAAGACGATCGTCATCCATCTATCATAGGAAAAACTCTCTATCTATGACTAAAAATATAATATTTTACTCCTAAAAAAATAAAAATACCCAATTCAAGCTACATCCCTCGAAAAAAACCAATGCACAAAGAAAAACCAAGAGGGATTATTAACTACCTAAAAAAATTTGAACATAAAGAGCACCCAAGAAATTTCTCCACCCCATACTCAACTCAATCGCTTGCTTTTTCAATTTATAATGACATTATTTCAATGTTCAAACTCCTTAAAAACAACAATAAAAATACAAAAATAGTATAAAATATTTTTAAAAAAACTTGAACAAATAAAAAATAAAAGCCTACTTTAGAGAAATAATTAATTTTCAAGTCTCCGACAACGGCACGCATCAAAATGCACATGCAAGTGTACGCGGTCATATAAATAATATAGGATTTGAATTGCAGATATCATACTAACAGGGACTTGTCGATTAATTATTCACTAAATTAAACTAATGCTACTTTATTTATTCAAGTGCTAGGATCTAAAGAGATATTTAGAATTATCTAAGCTACAAAATAAATGAAGATGCTAATGAACAATTGACCAAAGAACGAGCAGATTGTATTTTACGTAATCAATGAGATGAATCAATCTAGGACTATGGATTACTAGCAATAATTCACCTTCGTTATCTTTCAATAATTATCAAGTTATTGTTTCAATGCGTTAATTATATGATTATAGTCTTTTGAGCCTCTAATCACCTATTCACATACAATTCTATGTCTATATTTCTTACATCAAGAATAATCATGCGAATGATATTGGCGTCACCCATTCAAGAACTAAGAAATGTGTTCTAGGTGTATTCCTATCCTAGCCGCAAATCAATTCTAAGTTTTACTTTAAGAAAAGATATATCTCTATATTTTCTTTATTCTATCTTAGTGATCCTTCTTCCATGTTCACAATAAGAATGTAGATTTATTTTAATGGTCATGAAGCATCAAAATAGTAAGCACAAAAATGTACGAACAACAACTATTATAATTATGTAGTTTAACTCAATTTCATAATAAAAATTATAATCCTAGAATGATATGTTTAGCTCAACATATACATGGAGTAATCACAACAAATCATCTAAAGAAAAATGTAAAAATAAATAATATAGGGAAGAAAAGATAAAACCAATTTTTTCTAGCCTCCACGATGGCTCCTAGCTCTTCTAAAATATTTATAAGGACTATTTATAAGTGTAGAAAAATCTTAGACAAAATAAATCAAGTCCAACACAAGTTAAGAAGTCGATGCATATCTAAATTGGTATCTCACATCGCGAGGACCATACAGCAGAATTTGGTCGTGCTGCTCCATTTGCAACTGATGCTTTATAATGTAAATTTGCTTTTTATGTAATCATTACATGTAATTATTACCTTTGTTCTTATCCTTCCATTATTTTTGTTCCACTTTATAATGATGTGTCTAGTCATTATAGCATCTTGATGACACAGACGTGAAAAATTTAAATTTTTGCGAGTCTAAACTATCTATTTGGAGTAAATGTTTATTGTATCACAAAATTTAAAATGTGCTAAATTTAAAATCAGGTGGACCCAGACATAGGAATGCTACAATGGACAGATCTCTATTGTAGTAGGACTATCATAGCGCTAAAAATACCCGCTACAGTAGGTGTGTGACGCGGACTAGAACTCCATGATCAGGGTAATTTTGAAACTCTGATCCTATTTAAATAGGGATTGGTTATTAATAATGATTGAGAGTGAATAACTTGGGTTTTAGAGGGGAGAAGGGGGTGGCTCGGGAAAGGAAAGAATCCCAACATCCTTCTCGGAGATTTTCTGCAAGAGAACAAAGATTTGAGGCAAGAACACAGCCCCGCGATTATCTGGATAGCAGCTTGGTGCCCAGGTAGGTTATGTCTTACCTTTGTCTTAGACTATAGTTAGTGAATCATATAAGTGGATACTATCAATGTACCAAAGATGAGGGTAGAAGGATCGAGAAATATAACGACGTGATGAAGAAATTGTAGTGACGTAACTACAAAATTAAAGGATTAATTCTAAGCATAAGAGCATGTGCGAAAGGGAAACCTAGTTGATAATTAATAATGGGGATGCATTTAGGATGTGATGTTCTTGATAACATACTCTTGATGACATGTAATCAAAAGTTTTTCTTGATTTTATATTTTAGTTGTATATTCTTTATGGTAAAATTTTGGGTGAATGACTATAATAGTACGAAAAAAGGGAAGAACTGAGGTGATCAAACCTAGTTTGGGTTATCTAAGCTTAGTTTTGCATTTTGATTATATGAATGAAATTGTAAGACTGGTAATATAAATTAGCTAGCTGGAAACTAGTACGAAGTGAGGAAAAAAGCAGGTAATTATGAGAAACCGTAGTAGAAGGGTTGAGTAATTAAATTTGGATTGTGTTGAAATAAATATTGTGTGTTGATAAAATTTCCTTACGAGCAAATAGGTTAAAGGGTTGATTATAGGCCTAAGTAAGTGGTCTTGAAATGGGGTTTAAAATGAACAATATTTAATCAAAATTTGAAAGAACCTATTTGTGTGATAGACCCTTATGGGAGGGGGGTAGATAGGGTTGAACTGACAAATTATGAAGGTTACCGTGTGTGTTTCATTATTGTGATAGATGATGCGAGACTTGGCTAAGTGATAAATAATTGGAACGGTAGTAGGCTACGGTTATGAAGAGATAGTGTATATAAATATCATGATGCATATATGTTTGGATCGGCAATATGATTAAATGGTATTAGGAAAATGATTGTGTTAAGGATTACAATGAATTGTTAATGATGTTTAAATTTATTATAGATTGATTAAACTATGAACGTATCCCTGATACTGTCAGTGAAATTGTGGTGATCGAAGTGTACTAATAATCCATCCTATATGGTGACTGACTGAGATCATGATGATATATGTTGAGAACGGATGGGTAATATATCCTTATCCAGAGATGAGAGGCTTGTGTCGAGGTGAGCATTCGAACGAGCAGAAGTGTGAGTGATTAGGTATACATAAATACTTGGAGATGAGTAGCTCGTGCTCGAGGTGAGCATCTGGGTGAGCGGTTATTATATGAGTGGCTCGTGTATGAGTCGAGCATCCGGATGGATAGATGAGTGGAAGCAAGTACCACACTTGTACCCTCTGGCATGTGCGTACAGTGATATTCTATGTGAGTATGTATGATGATGTGATGGAGGCGTGTGCTCTGCACATTACCGTGGTATGATTATGACAAAGATTAGTATAGGTATGTTATGATATACATAAGGTTGTGTCACAAAGTCCAATGACAAGTATGACACCGATAAGTCTATAGACATCCGGTTAGATGAAAACTGATGATGACAAGTCTAATTGCCTTGTGTTTAGCGTGCTCATGATCTATTGCAAAATTGTATTTTACTTGCATTATAAGCCTTGATGTTTGATGAACTAGTTTATGAAAGAGTTAATGGTTATATTTCAAGTAGTTGGTGAATGTGATTTATGTGTCGTTGTTGGGTTGATCTTGACTATTGGAATAAATGAAATATTGTAATAAGATTAAAAAAGAATGTGTGCAATTACTCGAGGGTAGATTGATACAGTTCTAGAATAATGTAAGACCTTATTTATTTGATGTAGTGTTGGGAAGTGGAAGATGCCAACAATATCGACCTACTATCTAGAGTAGTACATCTACAGTGGTGGAATCCCTACTACGACGAGACCACGATAGTAGTCAAGTTACCGCTGCAGGATGGCCCTATTAGCACGTAGGCCAGTCCTAGTGGCTATAATCTGTAGTGAAGGAGGGATATGAGATAAATAAATTGGGTTAATTAGGGATTAAGTGGCTTGATGGATTAATTGTGAAATTTTGTGTTAAAAATTGAGTTTTTGATTGAACATTAATTTTATGTTATTGCGTGAACTAATTGTAGTCAGCCGATGATGCCTACCAATATATGTGGTGTACTAATACTACCTTTCTATGCCTTTTCGGGTGTAGGTCGTGGCAAGTTTGAAGTTTCATGATTGGCGTGGCATGTTTAACATCACCTTCTGCCCTTTTCCATGGACGAAGTTATGTCTGTCTAGTTGTCGGTATTTTGGTTAGAGCTCTTAAACCTATCTAGACTAGATCTTAAAGAAAGAGTCAGTGTTTGGAATCTTTTTATGATTTATTATGTTGAGTTAATCGAAAGAGACTATGAATTGATGTATCTTTTTGAATAGAGTTCAGTTATAAGTATTTGACTCTATTATCGTATTAAATAGTGTATTTTAATAAGGGGCTCTCCTATTGAAATAGGGTCGAGTAAGTGCTCGCACGACTCACCTATTTGGGTCATGACAAGTTTGTATCAGAGCATCTAGGTTACTCGTCTTACAAGTACAAGGGAAATGTCAAGTGAAGTTTCACGGATTGGTGTATAGACGTTCACATCTAATCCTTAAAACACTATGAGGCATCTAGGAAGTTTCTCTTTATTTCTCTCTTATTGTGCGGTCCAAACATGTTGTCCCCATGAGTTGAGCCCAATTGGTATCTAATGATGCATACTCCAAGTATTACAAGATGGTAATGGTGTGCGAAAATAAATAACGAACAGAGGACCATATCTTCAAAAAAGCTAGTGATTCGGGGAACGGCTTACTACTTAGCGAGTTTTGGTATAGAAAGATGGGTCTCATTAATGTGGACTCACTACAGTGAGAAATATATCCGCAAACCAAGTCTGCTGCAGTGGACTACTGCTAGGAAAAACCCAAATCCCCTTTTTGGAATAGATTTTCAAGCTTTTTATGTGTGAAATAAGTCGTATAGATGTAAATGGAAACCACCAGTAATATAGTAAGTAGTCCCAGAACAAGGCCATTTTCATTAGATGCCAAAACAAGCATCCATACACCAATAGGCAATAAGTAGCAACATCCAAAAATAGGAAAAAGAAAGAGTGAGAATTGTCTTACATGCGCCTAATGGAGGCAACCAAAATCAAGTATCTAAAGGGAGTGGGGTGGGAGTTATACTGTGGCCACAACTAACTAGAGGACTCATCACTACCGCCGCTGAGATCATCAGCCATGTTGTCCTTGAACTCACTATAGAAGGAGAACTTTGGGAGATCCTCTCCTGCCACCTAGGGTGTCCTGGACATTGGGGAGAGGGTCTTCAATATCTTCTTGATCCCCTTCCACATATGGAAAAGAGCTTTTCCCAGGAATCCTATATGGGCCTGGTATAAGGAAGCATTCATCCCTTGCACTCCCTTTGGGTCTGTGGCAGGTACACTTGATGACCTATCACTCGGGAGAGGCCTGGGCAACCTTAACAGTAGCTCCTTCATAGCATCCATCTTTTACTTAATCCACTTGAATAGAACGATAGGCCTAGATGGACCAGCCACACTACCCTTGTCGTCGAAAGCCACCTTCCTCTTCTTTCAGCCCCTCCACCTTTCACCCTCAAAGGGTCAAATGGCATATCACATGACACTGTGACGTCTCTGGCCTTCTTGTGCACATTGGCCCGCTTGTACGGCAGAGTAATGAGAGAGGGAAAGGTCAAGCCAGTAACACTCTTGGACGAGAAATACCTTCACTCCTATGTGATCTATGCCCCCACATTTACAAGAAACCCACTCAGGATACAGGCCGCCACTAAGGCTCGGGAGTAGGTCATATCGGTGAGATGGGTTGATTGGGGGATCCTCCAAGACACAAAATTCAGCCTCCTTCAGGCCTCAACAGTAGAGTAGGTTCCGGTAATGCTAGTATGGGTAATAGCCCAATGAGGCGAAGCCCTATGCTCCTCCACCACCGGAATATCCACGAGCCACTGCCCATTTCCGTCCACATTTCAGGCCCTCAGCTCATCCTTAGGAGGATTTGGCAGACCTGATGCCTCATTAATAGAAATGGCGCCAGACTGATTTGCATCCCTCGAACATAGGCTACTAGGTCCAAGAGATTCTAGTTCAAGGTGGGGAGATTGGCATAGAACTCCCTCACCCAATTCTCATTATCCTTGCAGGGCTCCTTGACTAGAGGACCACCCCATCTCCTAAAGATGGGCAAAGGATTCTTTCACCTTCTCCTCCACATCTTTCATTGTCACGACCCGAACATAGGCCAGGATTGAGACATGGGACAAGGAGCCCCCAGAGACTCCAAGTCGACCCATGTCATGAACATACATCTAACTCAATCAATAAAGGCGTAAGATTTAACATAATAATTATAGCGGAAGTCTAAGCATAACATAACATTGGAACCAGAATTTAGTCACATGAAAAGTTGATCACTACATACAGTCTGAAAGCCTCTATCACATCTGACGGGTTGATGGTTAAACACCCCCAACTAACCCAAAAAGTCTAAAACTAAACATACAAGATAACTGGTATCGAATGGTCCTCGAGAGATGACGACTCACCACTGAAGCTGGATACTAACTCCGAAGAACTGGCTAGTGATGCGGTCGAGTCTGAAGATCGCAGTCTACATCACAAAATGATACAACATAAAGTATGTGGTCAGTACGTGGAATGTACCGAGTATGCAAGGTAAGTAAAATGAATAACTAAAATATATATAAAGTTCATAAGAGTAGGAAAATATGATCGTTACATAAATATAATAATGCAAACATAAGGTCAAGGTTTTCAAAACGTTCGTAATTCATTCATAATCATAAACATAATGGAAAAATGAACCTTATTAAACATAACTTAAGCCGAAGTGCATTAACATAACAATGCATGAATCATGAGGAACTATGGGAGGACTCGTCATAACCGACACCATCATGGTAGAGCCTTACACGATGCCCCAACTATCTCACTCAAGTGGGCAGAGTCGTCCTAGGCTTGCCAGGCAAGGGATGTGCAGTATGTAATATCACGAAAAGGGGATCCATTAATATTGGAATATATGTATATATAAATAAAGTTGCGATGGCACGTAGTTCTATGACAACGGCGTAGTCCTTTAAACATCGGGCTACTCGGTGCTAGGCACTGCTCCCAAAAACATGCACATTAGGCTCATATAGTGACTATAACATCATTCATGAATTTCATGGCCAAATAAATAACATCATCATTGATCCCCATTTAAAAAACATGTTTAGGCATGAGCAAGGCCCCTTGAATTGGCCAAAAGTCTTTAATCCGTAAATCATGAAATAAATCATACTTGTAAAAAATTAATATACTTGATATTTATAAATTCATGATGACCATTTGAGAAAAATCACATCATAAGTCATAAATCATAATGGGCTGATGAACGTCAAAATCAACGTAGAATAATAACTTGATTTATCATGAAACATACATAATTGGGCATAGTTTGTAGAAAATTCAAATCAAAAAAGTTTATAATTGAAATAGTTGTATAATATGCCTATGATTCATAGTACATGAATTTATACATGAAGGAGATTAACCCATAGATAGATCATAAGGATTTCATAAGAATTGGGATAAAACACCATAGAATTATCAATAGAATTTCATGAATTATGGAGAGAATGGGCATGGGTGTGAACAAATTCACCCATTCATAATCCTACATACCTGAGATGGACTGATTTCACCACTCCCTTAATTGCCCAATGAAGAATTGAGGAAAAACTTGAAGGAATTAAGCTTGATCACCTCCTTATCTCTCTAAGTTTGCATGCATGAGTAGGAATAGTCTAAAATGAACTTGACCATCTTAATACTCACTATTCATAGCTTAAAACGACGTAGTTTAGGCCTTAGGATCATAGGAATTAGGGATTAGCCCTTACTAGATTCGCATAAAATAACTGACTACCAGTGCCCACGAGGGACTAGACGAGTCGTTACTAGGGGAAAAGGGTCATCATTTGCTATCGTGAAGTCCACTGCTACCTTTTCTTCCAAGGGTCCCTATGAGGGACATAATAGATCGTCATTCGTGACCACGACTCATGTTTACCACCCGTTACCTCTACTGCTCAACTCCTCAATTCCTTAATCAATTGTTGGTCACGACCAACCTAACAAATAGTGGTGTCTGACCACAACTCGTTGGGTCAAATCATGAGATACACTGCCAACTCCTCATTTACCTTCCAAATTCCCTTGACCACAGGTGACCTAACGACTCGTGGGGATGACCATGGATCGTGGTCAAACCCGTGGTCACCCCAACTCTGAATTTTCCAGGTAATTCAACACCCTTCACAACGAGTCACTCAATGACTCGTGGTCAACCTAACGGGTCACATGACGACCCATTCTGTGACCTGGTGCAAAATATCCTATTTTATCCATTTTAACTCCTGGGTATGATCTTAGGGCTTCCAGAGTATAACAATATCTTCCCCTTAGGAACATTCTTCCTCGAATGTTGAAAATCACACAGAAAAACAGAGAAATGCAATCATCACACTAAAATACTGATCATATAAGCTGAAAACTGATGGAATGACTAACTACAATTCAAACTACATGGTTAAACTTAATTCATGAATCATATATACATAAATATACATGAAAGAAACTGGGGCACATGAACTAAACATGAAACTGAATAGAGTTTTAGGGAAAAAACTGATACCTCAAGCTGGAATTGAGCCGGTAGGGAAAAGTGTGGGTATCTAGCCATCATATCTGCCTCGGCTTCCTACGTAGCTCCCTCAACATGTTGATTCCTCCACAAAACCTTAATTGAAGCTACTTCCTTGTTTCTTAGCCTTCAAACCTAACAATCTAGTATTTCCACCAGAACCTCCTCATAGCTAAGGTTGTCTTTCACACCCACACCCTCCACCGGAACAACTAGAACTGGATCCCCCAAACACTTATTTAAGAGAAATACTTGAAAAACAGGATGAACGAAAGATAATTTGGGGGGCAACTCCAAATCATGTGCCACCTTGCTCACCCGTTTCACAATCCGGTAAGGGCCAACAAAACGGTCGATGAGTTTTCCTTTCCTTTCGAACCTTATCACTCCCTTCACGGGAGACACATTTGGAAGCACCCAATCATCAACTTCAAACTCAAGTTCCCTCCTCCACACATCGGCATAGGACTTTTGGCTACTTTGAGCTGTTTTCAACCTGTCCCATATAAGCTAAACTTTCTCCATAGCCTCATGGACTGAACCTGGTCCTATCATCGCAGCTTCACTGACTTCAAACCAAACAAATAGGCGATCTACATCTCCACCCATAGAGGTCCTCAAACGGAGCCATTTGAATGCTGGAATGATAGCTGTTATTGTATGCAAACTCAATAAGAGGCAAATGGTCATCCAAACTACCCTTGAAGTCAATCACACATGCCCTCAACATGTCCTTGAGAGCCTAAATTGTCTACTCTACTTGACCATCCATTTTCGGGTCAAATGTTGTAATGAGCTTGAATTGAGTACTAAGTCCCTTTTGAAACAATATCCAAAACTTAGAGTTAAACTGAGTACCTCTGTCTGATATGATGAGAACGGCACTCCATACAATCGAAGTAGCTCTCGGATGTATAGTTTGGCATAATCCTCTGCTAAATCAGTGGTTTTGACCAGTAGGAAATGAGCCGCTTTAGTCGACCTGTCCACGAGCACCCAAATGGAGACATACTATCGATGAGTGGGAGGCAATCTTGTGATGAAGTCCATATTGCTCTCCTCCTACTTCCATGTCGGGATACTGATGTCTTCGAGCACACCTCCTGGTCTGTGATTCTCCACTTTCACCTGTTTACAGCTCGGACACTTAGCCATAAATTTTGCAATATGCTTCTTCATTCCATTCCACGGATAGACTTCCTGTAGGTCACGATACATTTTGGTGGCTCCTGGATGTATTGATTATCTGGAACTATGAGCCTCGTGCAGCGTCCAATTTCTCAAATCATCAACGTCCAGAACACACAAGCGACCCTGATATCGAAGCACACCATCTCCCCCTTTTGGAGAAGACCTCTACCTCCTGATTCTGAACAGCTTCCTTTAACTTTATCAAAATAGGGTCCTCGTCTTGTCTAGCTTTCGCATCAGTTGATGTGCTGTGGATTACAACACTTTCAATGCTCAAAACTAAAGAAAATAACATGGGATTAGGTGTGTTTATATGGATATGAGAAATTTTTCTTGTGTTTTCAGGTAAACTTAGGTGTTGGAACAAGATTGTGCAAAAGAAGCTTAAAAGAGCAGAAAATGAGCCAAACTGACAGTCTTAGTATGAGTCGTACGTTGATGGTATGAATCGTACTATGACTCGTGAAAATATTCAGAAGGATGAGTTGAGAAAGATGCACTCCATGACTCACAATACGGGTCGTATGATCTTTGTATGAGTCGTCACTTCAAGTCATGGAAAGAATCAAAGAAATTGAACAAAGGCTGACTTTGGGTATGGATGAGTACAGTACGAGTCGTGATGGCAAGGTACGAGTCGTACCAAGACACTCGTGACAAACTTCAAAAAAATATAGAGTCTTCATATTTAAACCACGAAAGCTCAGTACAACTCGTAGGAGGATAGTATGAGTCATACCAAAGCCCAACACTTAGCCGAATTTCAGGAAGCTAAAGACCTACGCATGGTCGGTACGACCCGTACAAGCCTGCCATGGGTGGTAGGTCTAATCGCGGCACAAGCGACATCAGATACGGAAGTTTGCTCTGTTAGCTTCGGAAAAGGATTTTTATGTGTGTATAAATACGTTTTATGTTTTCTTTTCATAAGAGAGTCGTATAGAAGTAATTAGGAGTGATTAGAACTGATCAACAACAAAATTAAGGAGATGTAGATGTGAGAATTGATTTTTTCAACTTGTGATCAACCTTTTCTTAATCTTCACATTGTTCTTAAGGATTTTTTTGCTTAATTCAATGATGTTTTTCTCTCTATTATAATTGTAAGTATTGATTTATGTCTTTAATTATGCAAACAAATCACAATCTTGTAACTATGAGAGGCTAAAGCCTCCATAGCTAGGGTTGTGGGAACCATGGGGGATTAACAAGCTAGGGTTACATAAAAGTGATTCAAACCAAATGCAAAACACTTGTATTGTATTCTCTTCATGCTTAAACGTTTCTTAATGGTGTACAATGTTACCACTTCCCGAATTCTTTACTTGCTTAGGTCTAAGATCATTGTATTAAAAGAGAATTACAACAAAACCTTGATCTTGATGATCATTGTATTTAATTGAGTTGTGATCGCAGGATAGTTCAAATTAGGGACGCATTGATAAAGGTTAACTTGCAATCGCTTATGAAACCTGGTTGGGAGATTGAATATAGTCATTCAACAGGGACTGGTTGGTCGTTTGAATGAATCTAGGTTATCAGTTCTACAAGTAAGCATTGGTAATGATCACGTATATATACCCAAAGCAGTTATGAACCAATGGGGAACACCAAACCCTAGTTATCTTTAAATCTTGATTTTACCCATAGTTTCAATTGTGTTTTTAATTACCATTTTCTTTAAAACCCCCAATTTGGAGTAACTACCTAACTAGTTCACTTATCTCCTTTAGTCTAGCTCTTCAATATTCCCTATGGGTTCTACCCCAACCTCTTAGTTGGGTTTTTTATTGACAACGTCCGCTTCATACTTCAGTTGGAGGTATGGTTTGAGCGTTATCATCAGTCATCAAGGATGATTCTGGCCCGTTCTTAACTATAACACCACCATCAATTGAGTTAACCAAGCTTATCATAAGTCATCAAGGATGATTCTGACCCGTTCTTAACTACAACACCGCCATCAGTTGAGTTAACCAAGCTAACTCCCATCCTTGCAAGTCGATGCACATCCTTCACCAACTCCTTCCTTCCTTTATCCACATGGGATACACCATCCATAGAGAGTCTACTAAGTGCTTCTGCTACTACATGTAATATCTCGGAGAGCGCTAAGAATAAGACTTGAATGTTTAATTGGAAAAGTGCAGAAATACTGGCAAAAATATATCTCAGGATGGGAGACTTAACGACTCGTGGTGGGATACAGTGAGTTGTCGTGTGCTGTCATGGTGTGGGAGTCAGGAGGTAGTGGCAATGAATGATCTGAAGAGCTTTCTGGCCTGGCAGTGACTCATTAAGTCAGTCATTAGAGGGGAGAATTTTTTGTTTTAAAAAAACTTCTAGTGTACTTAACGAAAGGGCAGGACAAATTGTTGGGTGTGGTGACAAGTCATTACGTTGATCATGGCCTGAAGGATCAATAATTTCTAGTATACCTGACGAGCTGACCTAACGAGTCATTGAGTGGGACGATGACTCGTTA
>JACEIK010000861.1:130475-143765 GCA_018107945.1 Datura stramonium
AGTCGTTGGGCAACTCCGATAACCATAAAGTGGCTTCCCCTGATAGAGAGAAGGGAAAAGTCTGAGTCGTATGGCATCCTAGCTAACTCCAGGCAACCTATACACCTTGCATTTTCCTACAAAGTTCATCAAGTTCAGGTTGGCGTCATCCATTGCATGACCACTGAACACCCCTTTCATGTTTAGCAATTGAATCATGGTGCTCGTGATATCGAACTTGGCCCCAGTGGGCAGTGGTGGTGGCACAATTGCTCCAGTTGACCCAACTTTATCGATGTCTGGGTCCTCATCATCAAAGAACTGAGGGGCAAGTTTATAACCTTTGTTTCCCCTCCCGTGTCGACCAGCATTAACTACTTCTTCTCTAATATCTTCCGTATCTGAAGTGTAGCTTGCCGAGCTAGCTCAGCTTGCTTAGCTTCTTCAGCTATGAAGGCATCTCTTTGTTCCTTGTTTTCCATTCTGTGCAGTGTTTATTCAATTTCTGGCATTCATCGGAGAATAGCCTGTGGGTATCAAAAAAAAAAGAAAATGTAATTAAGGAAATAACTACAAAAATTGTCAAATACAAACAAATAATCTAGTCTTAACCGTATTCCCCAACAACGGTGCCACTTTTTGACACGCTCAAACCATACCTCCTATCGAAGTATGAAGTGGACGTTGTCAATAAAAAACCCAATGAAGAGGTTGGGGTCGAACCCATAGGGAATATGGAAGAGCTAGACTAAAATCGGTAAGTGAACTTGTTAGGTAGTTACTCCAAAAAGGGGGGTTCTAAACAAAACAATAATTAAAAAAACACAGTTATAGCTTTAGTTGAAATCAAGAATGAAAAATAACTAGGGTTTTGTGTTCCCCATGGGTTCATAACTGCTTCAGGTGTACATACGTGATCATCAGTAATGCTTACTTGTAGAACTGATAACTTAGGTTCTTTCAAATGACTGACCAGTCCCTATTGAATGATTATACTCAATCACCAGACCAGGTCTCATGAGCGATTACAAATTAACCATTATAAATATGTCCCAAATTTAACTATCCTGCGACCACAGCTCAAGTTAATACAATGATCATCAATATCAAGGCTTTGTTGTAATTCTCTTTTCCTAATATCTACCTCTCTAGACTCAATAAAGTAAAGAATTCGGGCATGTCCTAATGTTGGACACCATTAAGAAATGTTTAAGCATCAGTACAAGTGTTTTGCATTGGTTTTGAATTACTTTTATGTAACCCTAGCTTGTTAATCCACCATGGTTCCCACAACCCTAGCTATGGAGGTTTTAGGTAAGTTTGTGATTTGCATTCATATTTAAATACATAAATCAATACTTACAATTATGGATGAGAGAAAAACTACTTTGTATTAATCAGAAAAATCCTCAAGAACAATATGAAGATCAAGAAAAGGTTGATCACAAGTTGAACAACTCAATTCTCACATCTAAGTCTCCTTAATTTCATTGCTAATCAATTCTAATCACTCCTAATTACCTCTAGTCACCTCCCTCTATGAAAATAAAACATAAAATGTGTTTATACAGACACAAAAACCCTTTTCCTAGGATAACATGGTGGATTTCCATAACTAAAGCTGCTTGCAGCATGACCCATCCTAAGATTTGTAGCAAGTAGGTACGGATCGTACCTACTTCTCGTATGTCAATTGGCTGGCTGAAATTTGGTTAAGTGTTGGATCCTGGTATGACACATACATTTTTCCTACGATTCGTACTATGCTTCCGTGGATTGAATCTTAGACTTTGCAACTTTTCTGAAGTTCTTCATGAGTGCTATGGTACAACTCGTACCTTCATTCCACGACTCGTATTGTCTATCCATAGCAGGAATCAACCTCTTGTGCAAATTTTCTGAATCTTTTCACGACTTCTTCACCACAACCAGTACAAGCTTTGTAGGACTCGTACTGAGAATTGTATGATGCACCTCTTCATCCTTAGCCTTCTGAAACTTCTCACGACTAGCATTACGACTTGTAGAACCTTCCTATGGCTCGTACTATAAAGTGTGAGTTAAGCCTATTTTCTGCACTTTCAGGCTATCTTTTTCACATTTTTGCTCCAACACCAATTTATCTTGTAACCAAAGGAAAAGTGCCTTATATCAACATAAATATACCTATGTGCATGCTATTTTCTTAGTTTTGAGCGTCGAAAGTACTGTTATCTCACAACACATCACCACCTCCAGTAGTTCCTATACCTATACCATCCGATCAGGAGGTTAGGAGTGTTGTCTATGTGTTAGTCCTGATGGTGGATGCTCAGCACCTGCCTATGGTACTAGTGGTTGCTGAATCTTCAGGAGGACTAGGGAGTTCAAGGGTCCGAGAGTTCCTTGCCCTGATTCCCCCCAATTTACAGGGATGGACTGAGAAGAGGACCCTCAGGACTTCCTGGATCAGTTACAACAAATTTTTAGGGTGATGCATGCTACGCCGTGGAGTCGGTCGAGTTAGCAGTGTTTCTATTATGGGACATAGAAGTGGTATGGTACGAGAGCTGGGAGAGGGCCCGAGGCACAGATGCCCCCCTCCAACTTGGTCTAGTTTCTCAGAGGCTTTCCTAGATCAATACCTATCGTGAGAAATTCAAAAGGCCCGGATGGATCAATTTTTGAACCTGGAGTAGGGCTCGATGAGTGTCCGAGAATATGCAATGAGATTTGATTCCTTAGTCAGATATGCGCCAGCTTTTGTAGACACTATGTCAGCCAGAGTACATCAATTTATTATGGGGCTACTTCCAGAGTACGTGGAAACATGTGTCATAGCTACTCTGGGGGAGGACATGGAAATTTCCCACATTCAGGATTTCGCTCAAAATATTGAGGGTATCAGGAAGAAACAATGAGAGATAGAAAGAACAAATCAAGAGCAGCAGCGTAGGGCCAGACCCAATGATATGCAGGCAGAATTTCATGGCGGACCTAGGCCACAAATATAAGGCAGGCCACCCAGAACCCCACCTCCACAATAGCAGAAGGGTGGTAGATCAGACCTTTGAGGGCAGTCAGGACCCAGCGAGAGCTCACGGGCATCAGGTTCCCAGCAACAGAGGGGGTCAGATCAGAGCAGACCCACTGTGCCACGTTGTGCTATTTGTAGTCGATGTCATTTTGAGGCGTGCAGATGTGGTTATACCGCTTGTTACACCTGTGGACAAGAGGGTCACATGATGAGGGATTGTCCAGCTAGAGGTTAGGGTGATCGGGACCGATAGGACAGATCTTCAGCAGGGTCACATGCCCCAACACCTTCAGCAGGGTGCAGGCTCTCAGCTCCAGCTGGTAGAGGTCGAGGTAGGTAGGGGCATCCAGTTCAGGCAGCGGTCCGGATCGCACTTATGATTTACCAGGGAGACAGGAGTCAGATTCATTTTCGGATGTTGTGACAAGTATGCTGGACATTTGCTCCCACTCAATTTATGTTTTGATAGACCCAGGTTCCACTTTGTCCTATGTTACTCCATTAGTGGCCCGAAAGTTTGATATAACTCCAGAATTTCTTCAGTGACCCTTTTCGGTGTCTACGTCCATTGGTGATTCTATTATAGCTAAAAAGATCTACCGAGGTTGTACAGTAGAGGTCGTCGGTCGCCAGACTTTAGAAAATTTAGTAGAGCTGGAAATGATCGATTTTGATGCAATTATGGGTATGGATTGGCTAGCGCCGTGTTATGCCAATGTAGAGTGCTGGACCAAGACTGTCCGATTCCATATTCCAGGGGAGATAGTGTGAGAGTGGAAGTGCAGTGCAGATACGCCAAAAGGTAGGTACATATCCTATCTTTGGGCGAAAAAGTTGATAGCAAAGGGATATATTTATCACATTGTCAGGGTTCAGGATGTGCAAGAAAAATACCCAACCCTTCAGTCCATTCCAGTGGTTAACAAGTTTCCAGACGTGTTTCCAGATGAATTGAAGGAACAGTTGAAAGATCTGTTAGACAAGGGCTTTATCAGGTCTAGTACATCAACTTGGGGTGCCTCAATTTTGTTTATGAGAAAGAAAGATGGCTCTCTCCACATGTGCCTAGATTATCGATAGTTGAACAAGGTTACTATTAAGAATAAATACCCACTCCCTAGGATAGATGACTTGTTTGATCAGTTGCAAGGGGAAAAATATTTTTTCAAGATATACTTAAGTTCAGGATATCACTATGTGCGAGTTCGGAAGAAAGATATCTCGAAGACAGCTTCCAAGACCAGGTATGGTCATTTTGAATTCCTAGTCATGTCCTTCAGGTTGACAAATAACCCAATAGTTTTCGTGGATCCGATAAACAACATCTTCAGGACATATTTATATCTGTTTGTGATAGTATTCATCGATGACATCTTGGTGTATTCCTGTTCAGAAGAAGAACATAAAAATCATTTGCGAATGGTACTTCAGATTCTCAGAGATCTCCAGTTATATGCAAAATTTACTAAATGTTAGTTCTGGCTGAATTCCGTGGCTTTTATGGGCCATATTGTATTAGAGGTTGGTATTCAGGTTGATTTACAAAAAATTGAGGCAGTAAAGACATGGCCTAGACCTACAACTCTAATGGAAGTTCGCAGTTTCCTGGGATTAGCCGGGTATTATAAAAAGATTTGTTGAAGGATTTTCTACCCTGTCAGCGACCTTGACTAAATTAACTCAGAAGGAAGTCAAATTTCATTGGACCAAGGCCTGTGACCGGAGTTTCAAAGAATTGAAGAACATGTTGATGTCGGCACCAATGTTAGCTTTTCAAGAAGGTTCAGAGGGTTATGTCGTATATTGTGACTCTTTAGGCGTTGGGTTAGGATGTGTCCTGATGCAATACGGTAAGGTAATTTCTTATTCTTTAAGACAACTCAGGAAGCACAAAAAGAACTATCCCACCCATGATCTGGAGTTAGCTGCAGTGGTTCATGCCTTGAAAATATTGAGGCATCACCTATATGGGGTGCACGTGGATATTTTTACTGATCATAAGAGCCTCCAATATTTTTTCATGCAGAAGGAATTGAATTTGCGGCAGCGTCATTGGCTAGAATTACGAAAAGACTATGACGTAAACATTTTGTATCAACTAGGGAAGGCCAATATTGTAGCGGATGCCCTTAACCGCAGATCAATGGGGAGTTTAGCACATTTGAGGATAGAACAGTGGAAAATGGCTCAAGAGATGCACCCGTTAGCCAGCTTAGCTGTCCGGATAGTAGACTCGGAGGATAATGGGGTTGTGATTAAGAATACTGCAGTATCCTTCCTGGTTGTAGAGGTAAAAGAGAGGCAGTATGAGGATCCTAACCTGGTACATCTCAGAGGTAAGGTTCAGCAAGGTGAATCAGGGCCTTTAAATTGGCAGAAGATGGGGTCTTGAGATTTAGGGGTCGCCTCTATGTTCCAGATGTGGCAGGACTTCACCAGCAGATCATGGATGAGGTACATTATTCTCGTTACTCTCTTCATACAGGTTCAACGAAGATGTACCATTACATAAAGGAAATATACTGGTGGCCAAGAATGAAAAGAGTGTAGCAGAATTTGTCTCACAATGTCCTAACTATCAGTAGGTAAAGGCAGAACATCAAAAATCTGGCTGATTAACGCAGGAGATAGCGATGCCTATGTGGAAATAGGAAGTCAACAAGGAATTTGTGACAGGATTACCCTGTACCAGGTGTAGATTCGATTCTATTTGGGTCATTGTCGACAAATTAATGAAGTCAGCTTATTTCTTACAGTCAGAACTACCTTCTCCACCGAAGACTATGCTGAGTTTTATATTAAAGAGATAGTCCAAATATATGGTGTCCCTACATCTATTATTTCGGACAACGGGGGGCAATTTATAGCTAGATTCTGGTAGTCATTTCAGAAAGGATTGGAGGCACACGTTAATTTGAGTACAACATTCCATCCTCAGATGCTCGAAGATATGTTACGGGTGTGTGAGCTAGATTTTGGAGGAAGTTGGGACAAGCATTTACCCCTTATCAAATTTTCATAAAATAAAAGTTATCACTATGCAATTCATATGGCGCCTTATGAGGCCTTGTACGGGTGAAAATGCAGGTCCCCTATGGGGTGGTTAGAGGTAGGGGAGCCAGAGTTAGTTGGACCTGATATGATTCAGTAGTCAGAAGACAAAGTAAAACTCATCATAGAGCGCTTGTTAACAGCCTAGAGTCGCCAGAAGTCCTATTCTAATGTGAGGTGTAGAGACATGGAATTTTAGGTTGATGATTGGGTATTTCTCAAAGTTTCTCCAATGAAGGGCATGATGAGGTTTTTTAAGAAGGGCAAGCTTAGCCTTAGGTTTATTGACCCATATCTGATCCTTCATAGGATAGACTGAGTGGCATATGATCTAGAATTGCCTCCAAAGCTAGAATCTATCCATCCAGTCTTTCACGTGTCAATATTGCAGAAGTGCACAGGGGACCCATCCCGAGTTGTTCCAGTTGAGAACGTTCAAATTACTGAGGAGTTAGCCTACGAAGAGGTCCTAGTTACCATACTAGATCAACAAGTTTGTAGGCTAAGGACTAAAGATGTGACCTCCGTTAAAGTACTATGGAGGATCATAAATAGGGAAGAGATGACCTGGGAAGCTGAGGACGACATGAGATCTAGGTATTCTCACTTGTTCAAGGACTGACCCTCAATGTACAATGAGGTGAGGTGGTTGTTCGGTTGTTATTTATTTGTTTATATTATTAACACTGCCTAATTGATTATCTCTATATGGTTGAGTAGCTGTTTATAGTGTCCTATGAGACGCCCATGTTGGGTTTTTCTGCCTTTCAGGTTTCCAGATAGTCCATAATACAAGGGAGACTTTGCTGAAATATTTCTGAGTGTTGGTTAAAAGAGTTAACTCCTTTAAGCCTGAAGATGGCATTTGAGGACGAATGTTCCTAAGGGGGAGGATGTTACACCACATAAAATGTTAAGGTTAGTATGCGTACACGTGGATTTGTGACGACTAAGGAGATCTTGACGCATGTGGAAAAAGCCTTGGAAGCAGGGTCGGGCGAGGCCAAGCCACGAGGGGCCAGCGCGATGCGCCAGCTGGCCTGTGCGCTGGGCAGCGCAGCGTGCCAGGCCTACTGGCACTTTGGGAGGTGCGGCGTGGCACAGGGTTGGCACTTTGGCCGGCGCGAAACGCCCCTATGCCACCGGCCATGCATGTATATATAGGTTATCGTTAAGTGATTTAAATCATTTCCCAAAGTGAAACCTCAGCCAAAATAGAGGGAGAGTGCAAGTTTCGTCAATTTTTTGTCTGATTATGTTACCAAACACTGTCCAAACACAAATTAACTTCGGATAACGAGTTTTAGGCATATGGAAAGCATTTCACGGAGTTATTTCTTAAAAATTTGCCGGCATACTGGAAGTTCGCCGAGTAAAATTGTCAGAATTACTCCAAATTGAATCCTAAATTTCCATAGGCATTAGGTAAGCACTTCTCCCTTCTGAAATCTCGGGAAATTGTAGGTTTTTGGTTGAGTTATTCAAAGTATAGTTGATATTACTATCGAAAGTTATTGTTATCTACCGAATTTAGTATTGAAATTAGCTCTATTCTCTCAGCATAAAGGTTGCAGTTAAGTGGAATCGCTGTTTACAAGTTGAAATGCGCCAGTTAATTGGAAATTAGCATTTGACGTATGTTAAGTCGAATTCCTTCGGCAAGTTATTCCTATCGTATTGTAATACAACCTAGATCCTCGTAAGAAAGCCAGAAGCGTTATTGATGTGGTTAGATGCTATTATTAGTTTGAGATTAGCATTTTCTGTTTAGATTGGGAATGACCTTGCTCTATATAGCCTTCCATTGTACAACCTCAGGGTTACTAGCTGTGTCGTTGCCTACAGGGCTATATGGATCGCTCTAAGGAGCTATATATTGTGCCAAGGAACTATGTTGAGGCCCAAGGGCCATATTACACTCCATTTCGTGGCTGGACTTTTATATTTATGTCGTATCGGCATCATTGACCCTCATCAAGCTTGGTTCCCAGGGTGTAGTTACAGGAGTCACCAGACACAAACATAGCTACAGGAGTCGAGCGGGCTTAGTTGCAGACCTAGGGGATTGACAGGTTGTCTATAGTTAGTTGTTGACTCATTTTGACCTAGTTAGGAGTATATAGATTGATGTGAGCTCGCTAGGGCTTATGGAGGCCCCGGGCAGGTTATTCAGTGCTGGTTGTACCTTTCGGGCTTATGGGGGCTAGGTAAGGTTCTTGTTTGCATTACTTATTGTTAGTTATACAATAGGTTGTAAGGCTATTCAGGTTATATCTCTACCTCTCCTATTGAATTGTTTCAGTTTCATTATCAGTATCATTCAGTCATTTTCATTTACTGCCTTACATATTTGGTACATATTGTACTGACACCCATCTTTAGGGTGTTGCATTACTTACCTGCAGGTGCAGATAGATGCAGTTCAAGACCTCCCTAGTCATCAGCCAAGTCAGCAGTCTAATAAGCTCCTTTACTTCGGGGTTATTAGATAGAAGGTTTTTTCTTTTGTTGTACAGTTTATGGGTAGGTTGGGCCCCTGTCCCAACCATTATTCCATACCTAGAGGCTTGCAAGCTATAGATTTCCATTGTTAGTTTTTGTTGTTGTCCATGTGGGGCCTATGTATGTTTTATTTTGTGTGATGGCCGTGTGGGGCCTAGTTTAGCTATTAGGTAGAAGCCTTGTCGGCAATAGTATAGTTTAGGTTGCCTGTTTTCATTATGATATAACTAGACAGCATGAAGGTCTTGTCAGCCCTCATAGGATCCCCTTGATTGCGCATTGTTGGTTAGTTGTTTTCTTTTTACAGATGGCTATGCAGCCTTGTCGGCCGGAGGCTGTGTTTACAGCCGAGATATAGCTCGTTGTTTTATTGATTTGAAGTATAAAATCTAGTCATGTTTCTAATGTTATTTTAAGATTCTTGGGCATGTTTTATGATGATTTTAATTACAAATTTATGATTTCAAAGTCTTACAATTATAATGCCTAATTATGATAGTTCCTGAAGAGTTGAGATTACGATCTATGTTTCTAAGTATGATGGGATGTTTATAATGAAAGTATTATTTTGAATTTCCCATGTTTATACCCATGATTTTGACTATTTCAATGCATGTATAAGTTTGGGCAAGAACATATGATCATGTATGTTTCATGAATTACTTCAATTTCATGTTAATAGCTTACCACATAGTTTTAGAGTCTAGACTCCCATTTTTCAACTTGTGGTACGGTTTGAGCCAAGGCTCCTCATGATATGTTTTCATATTATGCATGTGTGATTATGATTCAGCTTCATCACAAGACGATGGTTCATCTTCGTTAAAAAATGATGGAGAGCGTTTGCATGTTTTTGGGAGTAGTGTCTAGCACCGAGTAGGCTAATGGTTCAGTCAACCCTGTATCTCAGAACTACATGCCAACGTAGGTATGTTCAGATTATTTGGGACCTCCTTTGTGAGCCTTCCCTGCCCCTGAGGGGCCTTCAACTTGATATTGATATTATGGTAGTGCCCTCAGCCCTCACAAGGCTTTGATGGCACTCTTGAGTGTAATAGTCGGGACCACATAATCTCTATCATGGTAATGTCGATTATATGACGAGTCTTCCATTGTTCCTCATTATTTTAGTTATGCATGTTCATCAGTTATGATATTATATTTTCAATAGGTTTTATCCAAATGTCCAGTTTTACTTTTGATTATCAGTTTCAGCTTTTGATCTTTCGAATCAGTTATGATACCCAGTCATGTTTAAATCATGTTTTCAGATAAAAACATACAAGCCCTACTCTCAGAATCTTATCTTGAAATGTTTTATGATATGCATGATTTCAGTTTTACTTACTTAGTGATTTTACTTACCTTTCATATTTAGTACATTCCAAGTACTGACAACATACTCTATGCTGTATCATTGCATGATACAAGCTTGAACGTTCAGGTTCAGTCCCGCCGCTAGCCAGATTCTCGAAGTTCTGGCATACTCAATCAATTGGTGAGTCCTCATCCTTCAACGACCTTTTTATCAGCTTGTATTAGTATCTTTAGTTTAGTCTTTAGTGAGTTAGTTGGGGTCTTGTACCATCAACTCGTCAGGTTTTAGAGGCTTATCAGACATAATTAAACTTCGGATCAATATTATGTTTTCTGTTGTTCAGATATTATTGGATTTTTAGACTTTAGCTATTTCAAATGTTATCCTTTATGCAATTATTTATGTTGAATTTAGTTATAATTTTCATGCCATGGGTCGACTTGGAGCCTCTCAGGGTTCTTTGTCTGGTGTCTCGATCCGAACCTATGTTCGGGTCCTAACAAAGAAGAAGCATGAAAAAATTCAGACTAAAAAAAAACTAAGTAACAAAAGTAGGTGAAGTACTTAATGTTAGTAGTTTTTGAAAATTAAAGAGATGAAAAAAGATGAAGAACTAATTAAACAACTAATTAAATGTGTTAATTAGATGTTAGTTGGTGTAGAAATAGAAATAAAAATGAGTTTGGAAAAAGAACCGTGAAGTTTGGATACTTAAAAAAATTTTGGGGTCCAAAAAAGTATAACACTCAGAATTTTTTTAGCTAAAAGACCAAAAGTTTGCACACTTGCTCTCTGAAAGTGAGACTCACATGCTAGGAGCGAGAGTGTGGAAAGCTGGAGTTGCTTCAGCTGATGTGGCTACTGACTGTCCTGCTGAGTTGGCTGTCTTGCTGGCAGTCCAGTGACAGATTTTTGCTGACTAGGCGCTGATGTGGATGATGACGTGGCGTCCATGTGGATTTTTAAAAAAAATTTTACAAATCAGATTTTTTTCAATTTCAATTTTTTAAAACTAATAAATCCACAAGTGGACCCACTAATACTTTTCCACAAAAATCAAAGAGTAAAGATATATCAAAATGTACCTTCGGGTCTTCTTCTTTACCTTGTAGATAAGAAAGTATTCAAGAACATCAAGAACATGAAGAACAAACTCTTGATCAAAACTTTTCCGAAGAACTTCAAAATTTAGGATTTTCTTCCCCCTGATGTAGAGAATAAAACTCAATCAAAATTAAGCTTTAATTAAACCCCGATCAACAAGACCCAATCACAATTTTCAAAAGTATTTAAACCTTCAAAGTCTTCAATGGTAGAAGCTTCTCTACAATTCCAAATCACTTAAAACTTTAGGATTATGTTCCCCTTGATGTAGAGAACAAACCCCAATCAATATTAAACCACAAATAAAGCTCAATCAACAAGATCCAAATGCAATTTTCTTTAAGTCTTCAAGCTCCAAGGTCTTCAATGGTAGAATCAATTTTCAATTCAAATTTCAAGAGAAAACCTAAGATCTACACTCAAAATATACTAGGGAACAAGAATATAGTGTCAAAAACACAAGAAAAACAAGAATATTTTTTTGGATTTATTAAATTTTGAAGGAATTTCAATTTTTTTTTGATTTAATACCTAAATTCCAAGATTACTATGGTAAGAACAACATTAATTCTAGCTCTGATACCAAATGATATAAGAAAAAAATGGAAAGGATAACTAACTTGACACAAAATTGGAAGGACAAGCAACCCTTGTTAATGAACAAGGACCTCAAATCCGCAATCCAACAAGCACCAAGTTCTTAGAAAGACCTCAAGGGAGATTAATTACCCTTGCAACCATTCTTTCTACACAAGAATAATTTGAAGCTTTAGAAAAGCTCTCTACACTCAAACAGAACTATCAAATTCAAAGTCTCATACCAACAAAATATAACTATCAAATTAAATGAACACCTATTTGTACTAACTAAAGGAAAGGGGAGACTATTACAAATATTCCCTTAATGAGTAAGAGCCTTGTTTGAATGGTCTCCTTTTCCTTGAAATTCAAGAATGACCAATTGCATATGTAGCTATTTTCTTCACTCTCTTAGTCATCTTCATTCTTTTGGTCATCTTGTGCTCCTTCATCCCTCAAGATATGATCCAAAACATGACACCCTCTAGCTTGCATCATTTGGGCCTACAAGCATTAATGTTGAGGGCTAAGGGTCAATTCAATAACTCTACTAATTAGGACCCATATCAACACTTCAAAATTTTTCTAAAAGTGTGCAATACGCACAAGCAGAATAATGTTTCAGATGATATCATTTGTCTAAGAGTGTTTAAATACTCACTTATTGGGGAAGTAAGAACCTAGCTCCATAACCTTTCACCGAACTCTACCCATACCTAGGCAGAGTTGGTGAACATCTTTTTGAAGAAGTTGTTTTCTCCCAGTAAGAAAGCCGAGCAACATGATAAAATTTTCCATTTCAAAAAGATTTTAGGTGAACAATTATTTGAAGCATAGGAGAGATTTAAGCAATATATTCCTAAAGCTCCAACTTATGATTCTTTTGAGAATATTCTACTAGAGAAGTCTTATATAGGGTCGGACCCTCTAACCCAATAGGTGGCCAACAATATAGAAGATGGATGTTTTTTTGATAAAATATTTTCTCATATCACCACAATTCTTGATAAGATAACCAAGCACAATCAAATATGGCATGTTGGTTACATCGGTAGGGGTGTTCCCATTAGTTCTCCTTCCATGACTCATTTCATCAAAGAAAATCAAGAAAGGAACCAACTTATAACAAATCTTGCAACAAATATTTCCCAGCTTACTAGAAGGATTATGAAGAACAAATTGAGGAAGGTATATGTTATAGATGACATGCAAGGACATCCTCTACTAATTCAAAATCAATAGTATCTTAAACACCCCCCAAAGCAATTCGAAGATGCCAAACATACTAATAATGCACAAGGGGGTAATCAAAGGAAGAAGTACCAAGGTCAGAAGAAACCCTCAAACTACCAGAATCAATGGAGACAACAACAACAAGGTTAAGGCAACCGGTATGGTAGGGATGAACAGGGTAGTCCAAATTAAAACAGTTGGTGGAGAAACAATAATTTTAGTGATAGGAGCTCAAATCATATGTCTCTCTAAGGGGCCAACCTACTAATTCTTTGTAATAGAGGAAGGGGTCTGCTCACAATCATGATAAGTCTAAACTGAAAAGCAAGCTGGAGCGGATAGTCACAACTTGAGCTAGGACCTTGGATCGAGATAAGGAACCTAGAACCACGAATAACCCCAAGTCGATCTGATCTTGGGCAGAATTATATGCCCAAGTGATACTCAAATGCTTCATTTCGTCTTGTTTATCTATCGTTATGTGTGCATTCTCATGTGATTTGTAGTT